>JAJLUL010000045.1:0-102442 GCA_030564325.1 Blastobotrys capitulatus
CGCCACCAATCCGCTTTTTAACGTTGCTTACAACCAAAAAAAAAAAAAAAAAAAAAAAATTCCTGCAGGAAGCGGCTTTTGGGATTTTTTATCGTAATAATATAGATATATCCGATATCCACACATCATGCTATTTATAATAGAACTACCTCTCTTTGTTTATTAGACTTTACCCATCAACACCATCATTCTTTATTGTAAATAAAATTTTAAAAAAATCGAATCATTCAAAAACACTTTAGTATGGTGTTAGAAAAAAAAGAGGCAAAAAAGTGTTGGGGGTTGGGGATAATATTAGAGTTTTGATAACTTAGCTGGGTTTTGTGAAAAAAAAAGTTAGTAGAGAGACAAAATGTGTCTAAGCTTAATAAGATAATGATTACAAAATAAAGGAGTCATCAATCAAAAGTCATATGGTCAAAAATAAAAAAATCTTAGTACAGAAAAGAAAAAGCCTTGACATCTTCTTTTGATCTTAAATTGTAATCACATTTTCACATTACAATTATTATTATTAAAGGATGTATGAGCTTTTCATAATAGATTTTAAATGTTTGAATAGATCTTTAAAGAAATCTATCTTAGATACGTATGTACAAGTTGCACGTATATGACGCAGCTGAATTGGTTTTTAATCAATGTTCTAAATCTATTCAAGCTGATATAAGAGCTTGAAATTGTCTGACTCAGAATCGTTCAAGCTGGATTAAGCAGCCAAAAGAGTTGTGACTAGAAATGAGGGGTAAAAATAACAGCACAAATTTTTTTTTTCTAACCGAGACTTTTCATACGTATTTGTAAATATCTATTTATTATCGGGGTCGGAGCATCCGACTAACAAGAACATTACTGTAGTGGTAGTACCAGCTGTCCTGTAGCTTGAAATTTACTATATATTAGATTCTAAGTGGACAGTAAAGGAATTTTAGTGTAAAATCACCATCCATGGATGTTATCGGAAACATTTCCACGGATTACAATGATTCTTTTCATAATATGTTTCTGTTTATCGGCAAGTACCATTGGTTATAATCAGTGTTTAATATATATATGTCAAGATTTATCACCACAAAGTCTTGGGTATAAATAATATTATTAAGGCAATTCCCGTAGATCTCAAATATGAGATGCCTAAAATCTATATATAGGATCAATAACAAAAGCTTATAACAACTCAACCAATATTGGTGCTTTTAAATTTTCCGAACATCATCCAAGTTTTGAATTGCCAGCTGGGATACTTGCATTCATGAACGTTAACAATTCGAAGACTTGTGCGTTCTATATTATTATTATTAATTATATATACAGTATATATCCAGATATAACATACTGATTAACTACAATACTGGTTGTAACTACCTGAGGTATACGCTCCTGCCATGGTAGTACAGGTAACTATAACTATACAGTAAAAAATTGTTGATGGTATATAATGGATATACTGTATATATCTCAAATTAATTTTCATGTGCTAATTTTATATTTAAATTAAATTAAATATATATATACTGTATACTGTATACTGTATACTGTATATATACTAGCCAATTGTTAACTCGAGATCATATCATAGAGTATACGTATTGTACACGTTCGAATTAATTAAAAATTCTTAACATGTCATCTATAACGATCAATTAACTCCAGTATACTTGAAACCATGGTACAACTATACATATTCCTCGCCATATATGTATTTTATAGCAGCCATGATTATATATAATTAAATCTGGATATAATTTTTTATTAGCAATATTACAGCCATATGACTGCCATATGATATCGAAATCTATTGTATTATACAAGTACACTGTAGTAAATTTAATTAATTAACTTCATGCTAATGGACAATGTTTTAGCCGCATACGGCTGAAATGAACCAATCCAATCTAATTACGATCTTAATACAAATATATTGTATCTATAGCACTCGAGACCTTGGGTACTACTGTAGTGCTCCAACTAGTAATTAAGCTTTAGGTAGACTGATCTATAAATGTTTCTGTTATCGGATATTATAAGTCAACTGTAGCTAGCTAGTACTATGTATACATACCAGCGGGTAGTAGTATTTCAAATGTGTTAGCTTCGATTTAGTGATATCATATATATATATATATCTATAGCACATTGCAAGCTTTCTGTAAAATATATATATAGAACTGGTCTCAATTAATCCAAGCTTACTAGTGTCCATAAATCTGATACATGCTCAAAAACTCAATTAATTGACACCTGGAACACTGACCACATTATAATATAGACTAAAGTAATATTACAGCTGGCGCTTAACTATGCATTGATGTTATCCAGGTATATATATCATATACAGACGTCTCCACTCGAGGTCTCTATAGATAGATAGATATACATATATCCTATGCACTTTTTGAATATATATATAGTTATCTATATATTATAGTTAATCAATCGATAGCGCCGGTACGGGCATATAGTATATATATATATTGTACAACCTTACAACTATACAACGTTCATGGCAATATATACATATATGTGGTGACCAACATACATACTCAATTGATGACCAATGAAGCTCTATAGTAAAACGTAAGCTAGATTGGATATACAAAACAAATCCATACGTACGTAGCATATATAAATCATGATGTGCAGACTAATGTATATATATTAATTTGAACTATATATATAGTATATACTGTATATATATGTACAATTTGTATACATTAGTTTGTACATGTAAAGTTCTGTCTAGCGTGTATCTATATATACCAAACAACCTTTCTGAACTTCAATGCCATATTGTGCAAGGTATATGGCCATTTAAAGGCCAAACAAGGCAAAATATTTATCAAAAACTCAATCCTTACAATAACTTGGTTTTGTATAATGTCCTGGTCTAACAAGTTCGAAATGCTATTCTCATTATTAGTAAACAGACACGCACACGCACACAGAGACCAGCCGGTATACAAGCTTGTAGATTAGCAAGGACGTCAGCCGTGTGTTTTGGCCCCAAAAAAAAGGTTACCCGGAAAACGCGCCATATGGAATTTTATTTATTATTTAACAAGCGCTCGCTCAAGCACTAAGCTCCTGCTAACTAACACACCAAATTTTTTTTTTTGTCCCAAAATTTTTTTTCACAATTTTTTTTTTTTCTAAATCAAAGCGACAAAAAAAAAAATCATCATAAAAAATTTAGAATAATAGACAAAAAGAAAAAGAAGAACAAAAATAAAATCAACCACATACTTTTCTTAGAATCAACTCCAAATTAAATTCTAAAAAAAAATTTTTGTTTCTTTTTATTTTTTTTTACTTAATAATCAATTCTTTCTCATCTTCTTTTTAATCAAAAATCTAGTTTGTGGTTAATAGTTGAGTGAAAGGATATAAAGTGGTTGATCAAATTAAAATAAAAAATCACGACAAAGGTTGTGAAATATTTTTTTTTGTGTATAATAGAAACAATTCAACATTAGACATTTTAATAGACATACAAAAGATAAAATAATTCATTTAAAAAAGGTGAGTATAACAAATCAATTAAACGATATTTACTAACAATTTAATCAAGATAGATTTTAATAAGTAATGTTTGGAAAAGGTAGAAGTAGTTCAATGGCAGCACCATCAAGTGGTGGATCAATTTTTGGAGCAGGTGCTACCAGTAACAACAATAATGCTGGTGGAGGATTATTTGGTAATACAAACAACAATACATCAAACAATAGTGGAGGATTATTTGGCAATACTAATAATAACACATCAACTACTGGTGGAGGAGGGCTATTTGGTAATAATAACACCAATTCTTCAACGACAAATACTTCTGGTGGGTTATTTGGTGGTAATACTAATAATAATACTAATATATCAACTGGTGGTGGTTTATTTGGTAACAACAATGCATCTTCAACAACAAATGCATCTGGTGGATTGTTTGGCGCTAGTACTACCAACAATAACAATAGTACACCATCTGGTGGATTATTTGGTGCAAAACCTAATACATCGGGTGGATTATTTAATAATACTAGTACTCCAAATAATAACAACAATAGTGGACTTTTTGGATCAAATACTAACAATGCAAACAATTCATCAACTGGATTATTTGGAAATACCAACAACAATAATAATGCCAATACATCAACAGGATTATTCAATTCCTCAACTAATAACAATAATAACAATAATAGTTTATTTAACAGCAGTTTTATAAACTCTAGTACACCTAATCAATCATTAATGTCAGTTCAAACCCCATTAGTTGCATCAATAGATCAAGGATCATTTTCATTAGGATCTAGTATAAATTCATCAATGGATCGATCATTAGGTCCATTAACAGCATCAAGACGTGGTAGTGGACGAGGAGGAAATGGTTCAACAACACATTCAGTAACTGGTACACCAACATTAAGATCAAAACAAAGTCATACATCATTATTAAGAACTCCATTAAAAGCTGCTCCATCACCAAGAACTGCATTAAATGGTGCTAGATTAACACCATATTCAGTAGCAAGAAGAAAAAATTCTAATAATCCACAATTACAACGAACAAAATCATTATATTTTAATCCAAATAGCCGAGAAGTTTTAAGAAATCAACCAAGTTTTGATTCATTATCAGGTGGTAGATTCAGTGATAGTTATAATAATAATAATAATAATCAAATTAATGATGTTAAAAGATTGGTTATTAATAGAAATGCTCAAAGACCATTAGAATCAATTACTGGTAAATCAAATTCATTATTATTACCAAATCATGAAGAAGAAAATGAAAGTTTTAATGGTCATTCAAGAAATTCATCATTAGCAAGTATTCCACATTCTTATTCACAATCAATTAATAATTCACCAAGATATCCAAGAGTTGTATCAAGAGCTACTTTTAAACAATCAAATGATATTGATAATAAATCATTTGAAATGAATCAAGTTGCAAAAGAACAAGGGTATTGGATTTCACCATCATTACCACAATTATTTTCAATGAGTTTTGATCAATTAAAACAAGTACCAAATTTAACAATTGGTAGAAAAGGTTATGGACAAATTCAATATAATGATAATGTTGATTTATCAAAGATTCAAAATTTGGGTGATATATTAGGTAATACTGTTATTTTTGGTCCAAGTACTGTTTGTGTTTATCCAGATGAATCAACAAAAGCAGAAGAAGGTACTGAATTAAATATTCCAGCAACTGTTACATTAGAAAATAGTTTTGCGATTGATAAAAAAACAAAACAAAAAATTACAGATCCAAGTGATTCAAGAATTCCAAGACATATTGCAAGATTAAAGAAAGCAATAGAAACAAAAGGTGGTGAATTTATAGCATTTGATGTTGAAATTGGATCATGGACTTTTAAAGTTCCACATTTTTCTGTTTGGGGGTTAGATGATGAAGATGATAGTGAAGACGAAGAAGAAGATAATGAAGTTGAAATTTTGGAATATAAGAATCCTAATGAAGTTAGTCGACAATTAGAATTTAACAATTCTAATAATAATATTGAATTACCTCATGTTAATCAATTACCAAGTGAACCAATAAATCAATTTGAATTACCACCAATTCAACTTAATAATATCAATAATTTTAATCATAACAATAATAATAATAATAGAAATTTACAACAAGATTTCCCAGCAATTGGTGATAGTCAAATTGAAGATACTTTTGGAAATAAACATCCTAATAATAATTTAGAATTTAATGAACCAAAATTACCACCAAATGCTACTAATTGGGGTTTAGCTGATGGTAACTTTACTTATGGATCTGAAGATGAACAAGAACAAGATGATGAAGATGATGTAATGAGTGAACCAAGAGAAGTAGAATCATTATTAATGAATAATGATGATTTTATTGATATTGAACCAGAAAGTTTTGAAGAAGAACGATTAACATCAAAAAATTGGATTGAACAATTAAAATTATCATCAAATTTTGATTCTCCATTAGCAAGTTGTACATTAAATAATAAACCAATTCCAAATAATAAAGAAGAATCTCAAAAAGATGATGAAACTTTTAATGCTGCTGATTTGGATCAATTAATTTTTGGTGGAATTAAATCATTAGATAAAAGTTCAACATCTCAATATAGAAAAGCAATGGATCAATTAAGATTACCAGAAAATAAACCAAAATTAGCAAGATTTAGTTTTGGTACTGGTAAATTATTAATTTTAAATCCAAAAAATTCAAAAAAATCAATTGAAATTAAACATGTTGAAGAATTAAAGGAAGATGATGATGATGAAAAGAATAATTCTGAATTTTCAAAATTATTAGAATTTACAAAATTAGAGCCAAGATCAAATGGGGTACCATTAGCAAAACCAAATAAGCAATTAACATTTGATACTTTTGTTAAATTATGTCAACAAAATGGTGATATTGAAGAATTAAAATTATGGGAATTAGCTTCAATATTATTTGATGATTTAAATATTGATTTACCATATGGAATTAATGATTTACAAAAAGATCGAATTATTGAAAAATTAAGAAAGAAAAATTTATCAAATTGGTTAGAAAAAAATGTTCATGATAATGTTAAAAATGATTTATTAAAAATTAATGGACCAGAATCAATTTATATTTATTTAACCGGTCATAAAATTTTAGAAGCATGTGAATTAGCAATTAAAACAAAAAATTTACATTTAGGTACTATTATACCATTATTAGGTAGTAGTGATAAATTAATTAAACAAGATGCTAAAAATCAATTAGATGGTTGGATTGCTTCAAAAGCAATAAATGATATACCTGAATATATTAGAAAAATTTATGAATTATTATCAGGTAATACAACAATTTCTCATGGTGAACCAGCACATGGTACAGAAAAAGAATTACCAATGATTCATTTAAGTGAAAATTTAGATTGGAAACGAGCATTTGGATTAAGATTATGGTATGAAACAGGTTCAATTGATAAAATTGCTGATTCTGTTGAAAGATATAGACAAGCATTTGAATCAATAAATTCAAAAGTTGCAAAACCTTTAATTAATGAAACTAAATATGATCCTTGTTATAATTTATTAAGATTATATGGTTCAATTAATCCAAATTTAAAATCTGTTTTAGAACCTGTTGATGGATTAGATTATAGAATTTCATGGCATTTATACAATATATTAATTAATAGTTCACAAAAATTTTTTGATAAAAATAATTCATTAGGTGATAAATTAAGTATTAATTATGCATGTCAATTAGAAGCAGAAGGAAAATGGCAAGAATCATTATTTGTTTTAAGTCATATTCATGATTCAAAATTATCATTAAAATATATTGAAATTATATTATCAAATCATGTTGATGAAATTAAATTATATAAAAACCATTTGATTGAAAATTTTAAAATTGATAATAAAATTATTTGTCAAATTTTGGCATTAAAAAATCGATATGATAAAAATTATTTAGAAGAAGCTTATAATTTAATTGAAGCTGAATTATGGAAAGAAGCTCATAATACAGTTATTAAAAAAGTTGCACCAATTGCAGTTATTCAAGATAAAAATGAACGATTAATTGAATTATTAACAAGATTTAGAAATCCAAATAATGTTATATCATCATGGAATAATGGTGGAGCAATTTATTTAGATTATGCTAAATTTAAATTAGGTCATTCAATTGATACTAATAAATTATTATTATCATTATCAAGATTATCAATTGATAATTTTGATATTAGAGTTGCATCAAGTATTATGAGTGAATATATTGGTTCAAGAATTAAATCAGATGGTAATAAGATTCTAAATATGAAAATGAGTGGTAATGAATATTTAAAACAAACAATTGATTTATCTGTTGATTATTTTAAACAAAGATTAAATAGTTTATAGTATTATAATAAAGATTTGTTATATTAGTGTACATGTGTTTTTTTTTATATATAAATTATTGATTAAAAAAAATAAATAGAGATTAATAAAAAAATGATATAAATAAATAGTTTGTTTTGGTTAGTAGTTGTGGTCCTTGTTAGTAGTGATGATAGTAAGAAATTGGTTATGGTGAATTCGTTGCTTTTAATTGATTTTCTAATTGTAATAATTCATTTTCCAACATTCTTAATTCTTTATCAATAAATTGAGCTCGTTTTTCAAACACACTATCATCATCTTCTTCATCATGATCTTCATATTCAGTTTCTTCATCTTCATAATCTGAATTATAAGATGATGTATTATTTGATGATGATTCCATATCTTCTGCTGATACTTGACGTATAGATTCTTTCCCATCAGGTGAATTATTTAATTGAATTGTTGTACAAGTATCCATTTTTTTGTTTTTATATAATAAATAGATGTTATTAGTGGATAGAGTGTGTATAATGTTTTGTTATTGGATTGTTAAAAAATATATCATGGTTTTGAGTTTTTTTAAAAGGAATTTAAGATCTTTAAATACTTATTTACCTAAAAAAAATTCTTAGTATAATTATTTTTTACCTTTAAAGACAAACCCACATGTTGATTAATACTACTACTACTGTCTATTAAAAGTAAATATTAACCTTTATGGAACTAAGGTTTAACGAAATCGGGAAAATAACAAAAAAAAAAAAAAAAAAATTATTTAGAGACATTGTTATTTTATATTTTTTTTTTTTGATGAGGAAGAAAAAAAAAAATTATTTTATTTACCAAAACGTATTAATGCATTACCTATTATTGACAAATTATTGTCCTGTGGCTATTCTTTGAGTAATAATAGGGCTTATGGAAGCTTTACCGGTATTGTTGGATGTATGTAATAGACTGGATGTATTACTTACAATGCTTGAAAGAAAAGAATAAAGGATCAACATTGATATCCTGTAAATGAACTTATTTATGCAGCTGCACAAGGATTTTCTTAAAGCTTAAGCTTACTGTAGACAGGCTAGAGCTCCTCTCAGTATACAAACTAGTACTTGTACAGGCATATAAGGTTTAGGGTACTATTGGATGCTGCAGCTTGAACAATGAGGGCTTTGAAAAATTGATTAAAAACAGATAAATGAGTTCACCTATAGATGTAGGAGTAGGAGGAGGTGTATTTGAGTACAAGTACTATTGCATCAATTTTTTAAATCAATGGTAAATGGCTATAAGTTTTGAATTGTTATGCTTTTTTATATACAAATTAGTGTATATCAACTTGCTTTAATTAATAGGATTTTTCCTAAAGTATACATACAGTATATATTAATGTCACCAGGTCATTTCACTTGTTGAGTACCATTGCATTATTGTAATATAATTTGGATACCTATAAGTTAAACGGTTTTATTCATTGGAAAGCCGTGTACCACCTTTCTTTTTATTCATTGGAGTATAATGGAAGATTGTTTATGTGAGTAGAAGTAAGTAAATAGGAACAGGGGTATAACTTAAGAGTATATGTGCATGTACATAAACAAACAAAGTGCTCTTATAATCTCATTATCTGCTTCAATTGATTGCATTTTTTAATTGGTTCTCATTCAAATCTATTGTATTTGCTATTGTATCACAAATATTGTAAATGTATTGATTATTTAAAGGCATATCATCAACATTGTATGAGTTTAATACGGTATTGTGTATGCAAAAATTTAAACAATGCTGGACTGTAAACAAGGCTCAGTATATCTATGCAGTAGTGAGTATTTGCAGATGTCAAAATTTTATTCTGATCAATTGCTTAATTTTTGCGGTTTAGTAACAAAGTGATGCACCTAATCTCATTAAAATTGTATCAAGTTTATTTCATCCTCTTATTAGTAATTTAATTTGTATAATTCAAAATGAGGATGTTTACAGTAGTGGTAGATCTCTATACATACTGTATGTAGGTAGTAGTGATATCGATCACATCCCAGTTATAAAGCTCACTGTAACTGTATATTTTGAAAATACTGTATTTTTGTTTTCTAGTGCTAGCCAATGTACCGGATTTGGAGTATTTTTTAGTCAAGATTTTGGGTATAATCTAACAATTACCGCAATGATTGGGTTAGAATCATATAATTAATATTATTATGATAGAATGTTTTTATTCTAAATAATATTTTTTGTTTAAATGAATAGTGGTTCAGTTAATATTATAATGTTATCTCATCTTACAAATTTACTTACTAATAGCTATATCAACGATTTTTTTTTCTTGATCACCATCATAATATCAAAGATTCTAAATTACCACAACTACGTTAATACTGTAAAACATATATCGGTTGTTGTTTTGTGGTACCAATCGATTGTAGTTGATACGATAAATAGAATAAAGTATCTTACTGGATCGAGTAATATCATAGTTTCTATAAAAAAAAAGTGGAGATGATACCTGGTACAGCATACCACATGTATCTTAAAATCTCTCGAGATCTCGATTTAGTACCGTAGTCTATGATTTGGTACATGATACTACCAAAAGTAGATGAAAAATGGCCGTATTAGTATCTATAGTGGTATCCGCATGAGCAACATAGGCAGCTGGTGGAATACTATCCATGCATGGTAGATTTATATCATCATAAAACATGAAAATCATTTTGAGGATAACTTAAGTTAATCATGATATTTTGTGGGTATTTTTTTATTTTTTATTAATATTGTTTCGTTAACAATTGCAAACAACCACGGCAGTACAGATTAGATAGAAGACAGATCAGTGGTAAGTGGCTTCATTTGAATACCAGTGCACATGGTACCTGGTATTAAGGTAATTAATTAAATTTAACTATATATATATGCTAAAATTTTAAATCAAATATACCTCAGGCATCTCATGAAGTAAGAGTACAAAATATGTTCTATGCGGCCTTTAATTTAGGATACAAGGGTTTGGGGTTCTTAAATTAAAAAGGTGACAGGATTGTTATGAAATTTTAAGAAAAAAAAATGTGGGTTTCTTTATGCAAGCATGGGTGGTTGAATTCGGATAGAAATAGGAATCCGAATTTAAAGAAAAAAAAAAATCCAACATCTATATGGTACATTAATTATTGATATTAGGGTCTACCTAGATAGAATTTCTGATACTGGTAATAATTAGATACTATATATACGTGTATATATGTACCAGCTAGGATGTGTGGATTTAAAATGGATATACTGTAGGGCTCTAGTAGTAACTAAATTTATAGTATACTGTAGTATACATGTCGAAAACTATTGATTGTATTATCTGAGGCACCATACTTACTATGGTGACACCATACCCACATGAGATTATCATATCCTTAAGTACCAATATCAGTTTATTTCACTCTTTTATTTCTTCAATCCCCGAAATCATCCTTAAAATTCATTCTTTAATACAAAACTATAGAGATCCTGCCATGGGTCACATACATACAAAGAAAAAACAAACCAGACAATGGCCTATAATTGGTCATTTACAATCATTAACTTTTATATTTGAACTTATTAGGCTTATTGTACCACTTGGTATCGCGATTTATTGCATTGGTTTTTTTTTTTTTTGATTTTGAGTTTGGTTGTGAAAAATGCAATGTCGGGGTTTGTAGAAAAAAAAATATTTTTGCACAGTACTGGATTGGGTGGTTCTACAAAAGAAACAATACAAGTAATCTGTCATATTCTTTTCAACGTAAGTTTTACTGCCGATCATTCAAGGAAAAACAAACTTTATTGTTCTTGTGAGCATGCATTGTTGGAAGCTTGCACATTTAAATTGTAGCAGTGGACATACCTAATTGTACAAGGATGTATCTGATTTACACTGTATGTGCACCAGGTGCTACCTGGTACTGTAGTAGTACGAATTCTCATTATGTAGGTGTCCACTTTAAGCTTGTAATGTCATTTGTAATTATTGAAAATGCAATGTCCAAGTCAATCATGAATAATAGGCTTATTTTCCCTACATTATTATTCATTTCATTGTATTATTTTTCATCTATTTGGTATGATTTTTTGAAGGGCCAAAGGGAAAATTTTGGCATTTCATTATACATATTAATATGTTCTATTGTAGTCAAAGTTTTGGCTCCCTGATTGGAAATTAACAAATAAGAATCACCAATGATTGAACTAGAGTCGAGAGATCTATATTGGGATGATATTTGCTTCCTTCTATAGCAGGCAATACATTAATACAATTGAGTGCTCGAATTTAAAGCGGCTAAAGTATATCTAGGATCAATCGATTGATGATGATACTACAGATTTTGATCCTCGATCTAGAGCTTGATCTTGATGTAAAGCGAACAAGAAAGCTTACCTGTTACAAACTGATTGATCTCCTCGAAAGAAGCTAACTTTATTTTGATACTGTTATGACTGTTTTGATGATGGATGATGGCTGTACTAAGAAAGTTTTTTCGGTTTTTCTGTTTGTTTTTCAAGTTAAAAAGTCACCATTGCAATATTGGTGATAGCTAATTCAAAACTTATCACTATCTCAGGCTGTACATGTTATAAATTGATATATAGTGATTGTGTCTTAACAACCTGTCAAAAAGAATTGAGAAAAATATGCTTTTTATAGCTTAAGTAATTAGACTTATAACTTTGTACAGTTGGCAAAGCTGGATGTTTTATTATTAAATTCTCGAATGTTTCTGATCGATAATATTATCATCTTAAATCTTAAATCATAAAAATTACCATCAATGATAAAATTATTATTATTTGAGTTTATAATCGTTAATTACTAGCTAATTTTAGTAATCTTTCGAAGTCATGATAAATTAATTATAATGCCATTGGTGTACTGATAATCGTATCATGATTAATTATCGATCGATATACAAAAAAAAAAAAAAAAAATAGGGCTAAGCTTAAGTTAATCGAGTAGTTTTTGTATACCCGGATATAGTAGAGTCCAAAGCTTAAATTTCTTCCTCATTTTTTTTATTATATATTCTATCGTCAACGGTTCAATTAATTAATTTATAATAGATATAGATATAATTTTAGTGAAATCTGGGGTTTAAAAAAGAAATCAAAACGATTTTGTATGTTGCTATAGGTGTGCCTATAGTTGTAGCGATGGTTTATTTGTTTACCATTCATCATGATTAATTAGGGTGTTTGATTGAGAATAAAACTTAGTGGTTACCTTTAAAATATTTATTATTTCGCTTAAGTCAATTGTAGACTTAATTGAAGTTGTAAGCTATATCTGGTATACTGTATATTATTTTCATATATAGGCTACTTAAGTTTATTTTAGCACCAACCTGTCGATGGGAACATATCTGGAACATCAGGGGTAACACGACAAACCCCAGGACTCCTGGCAAACAAATTCACTTTAATGGATAACAGTCATTCAAATCTAAGTACACGGTGTACAATAGTATTATAATATATAATAGTACTAGCAGTAGTGCCTTGTACCGAGTTGCTGGTACAGTATAAGAATACCTATACATAAGCTCAATTAATTATTTTATATATATATATGTACCAGTCTCAGTAAGCTTATATATAATAACCTTTATTTACATTCAGTTTGAATAATGCCATTATCTTTTTTGTAAACGAGATTTAAGTGACTATTGATTATTTTTGCTGAATTTTTGATGTATAATTTGGATCATATTATGATATTTTTTACCCTGATTGAAGGAACTAGACATGCATATAACCATCCAAGATGGTCCTAAAAACTTCAATGGATTAAGATATATATCAACCTGGCATATTGAATTGCCGTCAGTTTATTTTTGCTTAGATAGTGGTAATACTATGAATTAGTCGTTATTATTTTAACCCAGAATATTGATGCTAACAATTGATATTATAAGGGCTTGTATGTACTTGTACAATATAATTGTTTTTGTCTTGATATTTGTTTGTAATTGTTATGGTATTACTAATCCTAGGAATTTATTATTTTTATATGATTTACGCGAGATCGTATCATATACCACTGGTAGTTTCTAGAGGTTGTTTTCGAGGATCGATAGTATATATCTAAATTTCAATCACATCTCATCATGAATCCATATCGATAATGATTTATGTTTGTTTAGAAGTACAAGTTGTACAAGTACACAATTCTAAGTGCGTACAACCTTCAAGCTTCAATAGCTTATAAGAGCTTAAAATGCTACCGACGCCGATTGTAAACATCAAAAAGAATCAAAGATCACCAAAAAAACAATCACTAGATTGGGATGAAAAAAAAAACTACGCGACAAAAAAATAGAAGAACAACATCAAAAGACAAAACAATTAAAAAATAACCATCATAACCGCGCTTATTGTTACCAACCATATCAACCATATCAACCATACCAAAACCTTCATAACCACTAAATTCCCCCGAAGTGAATAATGCTACATGAAGTATTAATAGTATTAGCAGGTCATGAATCCCCATTCATAACAAAACAACCAACTAATCATCCAATTAATCAAAATTTACTTCATAAAAGTGAACAAGCATTATTATCACAAGTTGCAAATTTAGGATCAATACATTCCGAAATTTCAAAAAAAATATCATGGATTCAACAATTACATCATAGAACAGAAGATACAACTAGATATATAAAAGGACCATTCCCACCAAGTTCACATGGTATAGCAACAAGTATTGAACAATTATTATTACAACCATTTAGAAATAAATTAATTGAATTAGAATATAAAATTTTAAATAATGATACAAGTTATGTTGGAGGGAAAAATATTGTAAGTTTAAGTAATATAATATCAGAAACTGTTAAAAAATGGGAAAAAAGATTTAATTATTCAAATGATTTATTAAATTATTTATTATTAACACAAATTCGACCATGTTTTGAATTATTAACAAAATTAGAAAATGATAAAATAACTGGTTATAATGATTTAAAAGATTTAATTATTGGATTAATAACAAAAGTTCACCAAACCTGGTTACAACAATTAACTTGTTGGTGTTTATATGGTAGATTACCACATTATTATGGTAATAGTTTTATACAAAATAGTGGGAATGATTTTATGATTATAAAATTACAAGAAAATTATTATCAATTAGATTATGATAGAATTCCACCAATGTGTTCAAAAGAAACAGCTGATGATATTTATTCAATTGGTAATAGTATATCACAATTAAAGACAAATGGATTAGAATATGAATGGTTATTAAAAAAAATTAATTTACCAATATTAAAATCACAATTATCACAAATAATGTTAGAATTAAGAACAATTGTTTATAAAGATATTGTTGGTAATAAAATGCCATTAGAAAAAATATCAATTTTTTTTAATCAATTAAAAGAAATTGTATTATTAAATGATTCAAATTGGCAATATATTTTAATAAATCAATCAACTAAAAATGATATAGATTTTTTCAGACAAAGTTTAGAAAGTTATCAAGAAGATTATTTAAAAGAAGATAATTTTAATAAAAAATTATTTTCATATCATCAAATTAAGGATTCAAAACAACAATTAAATATAGATAAATTTGATGATTTATTAATTGGTTTTAGATGTAAATTGGTTATAAATTGTGAATGGCCTTATACAATTTTAATTGATGAAATTGATTGTTCAAGATATTCATTTTTATTTTCATTTTTATCATCATTTAAAAAATGTCATGAAAAAATTTCAAATTTATGGAGATTATCATCAAACTATAATATTGAATTTATGAGATTAAAAATTTTTTTAGATATATTTTGGGATTATTTTCAAAATATTATAATAAATTCATTATATAATTCATTAATTTCAAAAGAAATTAATAGACAATTAAATGAAAAAAAAGGTGTTAATCCTCAATTAATTATAAAAAAACATTCAAAATATTTAACAGAAATTTGTCGATTATTGTTTTTAGATAATAAAGATATGAGAATTTTATTAAGAAATTTAATTATAGAATCTTTAAGATTATCAAATAATCCAACTAATACAACAGATATTAAACAAATCATGTCAAAAATATCAAAACATTTAGAATCTTTATTAGATATTGATTCCAAAATTAATTTATTATTATTAAAATTAGAATGTTATATATAATAGTAATATATTTTAAATACCTCTTTCAGCAAAAGATTGAATCATACCTTCAACAGTAGCATCATAATCAACAAATTTAACACTACCATCATCATTTAAGAAAGTATTACATTGAACAAATTGTTTTCTTGGTAATTTAGATTTTAAAACAATATCTCTATATTTTGCCATATCTGGTCCAACAGTAGTTGCTTTATTATAAAACATTGTACCACTTTCAACATCAGCACTTGCTTTATAAATATGTAAATGTTGTAAAAATTTACCAACTCCTTCTTTACCAATAGTATCAATTTTAGATCGATCTAATCTAACAATTAAATCACTAAAATCTTCTTTAGTAGATTCTAAAGTTGCTAAACCAGATTCAATAAAACATTGTAAAATTGCAAATCTTGCTTGCATATGAGCTTGACCCCATTTATTTGATTTTGGATCCCAAAATTGTAAAGCTAATAAACCAGCTCTTGCCATTTGTAAATAACCAACATATAAAACATCTTCAGCTTCTTGACCTTCATGACCAAAAATTTTTAATAAATCACGTTGAGTTGATAAATACATTGCAACAGATTCAGCTCTACATTCTTCATAACTTGCAGCAATTGATCCAAATAATGAACCCCAAGTTTGACCTTTTTTATAAAAAGTAGTAACTGGTAAATTAGTTAATGGAGAAATTGGTGGATTTTTATTATCAAAATTAAATGTTCCATCAACATTTTCACTTAATAATTTACCACTACCATGACCTAATAGTTCATGAATACCAACTTGAACTTCAAATGCTGGACCTCTATATTTTTCATATAATTCAACATCTGAATCAGATAAAAATGTAACTTTTTCTTGTTTTGATTTAGCATTTAAAACATTACTTAATGAAACATTTTTAAATCCATCATTCATTCTAATATTATCATAATTTGGAATATTAATACCTGCTGGAATACCACTATTTGCAAAAGTAATAACTTCTAAAGCATTAAATGCTGGTGGTTCAAATTTATCTTTTTCAAAATCTTTACTCCATGGTAATTGTGGAATATATTTACCAGCCGAATTAACCAATTCTCTAAATTTAATAGTTTGAGGTTTATTAACAACAGCAACTAAACCTTCCCATTCACCTCTAACACCATGAGGATCTCTATAAGTTTCAATATAACCAATATTAGTTTCAACTGATGGTCCTTTATCTTTAACCCATTCACGTTGTGATTCAACATGTTCTTTCATTGAACCAGTTTTAAAAGAATTAATATAATGAGTTAACATATTTGATTGATATTCATTTGCAGCATATTTTTTAGCTTCAATTAATTCTTTAACAATCATTTGAAATTCTTTTGAATGATCACCATATTCTAATTTTAATTTTTTACCATCAATATCAAATTCAGTTGGGAATTCATTATTTGGAGTAGTATCAGCACTTGCAATTCTTAAAACAAATCCATCATCATTTTTAAATAATCTAGTATTTTCAACCATAATATGTTTTGATTCCAAAAAATTTTGAATTTTTTCAATTTCATCTTTTGTAACATTTGATGAATAATAACTACTCATATGACCTTTATCAGGATAACCTAATAAATTCATTTCTTCTGGTTCAGTTGAATATAAAGGTTCTTTAATTTTATCAAATAATGCAGCTGATTTAGTATCAATTTTTGCAATTTTTTCAAATTCTTCAATTGGTAATCTTGGAACAAATTTATTATCACCAAAAGAATTATAATTACCAGCATTTGAAGTAAATTGAGATGCATATTCTAAGAAAAATTGTTTATTTTCTTTAGAAACAATTGAATCTAATTTAGACCAATCACCATTAATATTATTATAAATTGCTAAAATCATATCATAAATATCTTCACTTTCATAACTAACAGATCTTAAAACTGCTCTTAAACCCCAATAAGAAGCTCTTGACATATGATGAGCATATAATTGTTCATCTTTAGTTAAACCTTCAAAATGTTCTTTAACTTCTAATCGAGCAATTGGAGCGTTTGTATCTGCTAAATAACTAGTCATTTTTTTGTTGTTGTTGTTTTTTGATGTTGTTGTTGTAAAGAATCGTTTTGAAAATTGCGGGGACCGATCTTTTATAGTTGGAGTAAAATTATGAATTGGGGATTTTAAATTATTGCAGGATATTGGATTATTGATTTGAACCCCTTTTCTATTCAAACTGCGCCGTAACAGTAACAATTGCGGTAACCGACGGGACATTGTGATATTAGATGTGATAAATGGGGTTAATCTAATGGATTTGTTGATTTATGGAGGTCTGTTGGTAATGTTGAAGTTAGAAGTTGAAAGCCAATTGTTAACAAAGTAAGAAAATTTTTTTGCTTTTGCTTTTTGCCATTTTGTCTTAGTTGAGCCTGAGATGATCAGTGGCGAGCCATTAATCAAAGCTTGGTATAACGCAAGTCAGCATTGTACATTGTACATATTTGCTTCGAACTCGACCTTTTGGGATGATCTTTTAAAAACTTCACTAATAAATTACAGTAGGTATGATAAATATTCTATTAAAAAAAAAAATGCATAAATAAATAAGAAAAAAACAACTACTCTACTTGATCTTTAATTTTTTGAATAATTTCAGTTAATGAAATAGCAGCAGGAGAATCAGGATATTCTTCAAAAAATGATTCACCAAAATCACAACTTTTACCAATTCTTGGATCTAAAGGAACTCTACCTAAAAATGGAATATTTTTTTCTTTTGCTAATGATTCACCACCACCAGTAGTTGGTTGAAAAATAAAACTTTCACCTTTACAATTTGGACAAACAAATCCTGACATATTTTCAACTATACCCAAAATATTAATACCAGCTTTTTTACAAAAATCAATTTCTTTTCTAACATCTAATAATGCAACTTCTTGAGGAGTAGTTACAATAACTGCTCCATCAATACCACTTTCTTTTAAATATTGATTAATTGATAAATGTTCATCACTTGTACCTGGTGGAGTATCAATAACCATATAATCTAATTTCCCCCAATCAACATCTTTTAAAAATTGTTTAATTAATCCATTTTTCTTTTGACCTCTCCAAATAATTGCTGAATCTTCATCTGGTAACATAAAAGATATACTCATCATTCCTAAATTATCTGCAACATAAACTGGTGACCATCCATCTGCTGAAGTATGAATTTGTTCACCTTGTGCACCCATCATTCTAGGCATAGATGGTCCACAAATATCTAAATCCATTAATCCAATTTCTTCATCATTATTATCAGTTGCAAATGCCCAACCTAACATACTTGTAAAAGTACTTTTACCAACACCTCCTTTACCTGATAAAACTAAAATTTTATGCTTAATATCTTTTAATTTTTCATTAATTAATGGAATATCTGGATCAGGTCCTCTTGGAGTTTGTGATGAACAAATTTGTTGATTTGGACATCCTTCACAAGCATCTGCTTTACCTGCTTGTTCACTTTCTGTCCCTGGACAATGTTCTGGTTCAGGAGCTTTTAGTTTTGACGTTTCTTCTATCGATATAGTCATGTTCTAGTGAGTAGTAGGTGTGTTATGTGGTTGTCGTTGGATTTAAATGATAAGTTTGATTTTTTTTTTTTTTTTTTACTCTCTCTCTGTGATAACGCTTTTTTTGGTTAAAATGTCCGATATTAATAAGCTTAGTAATTAGTAATTAATTAATTTTAGGCTGTTAGAAAAAAGCCGCACACAGCTTGAAAGATAAGCCCAAAAAGAAGGAGCTCCGATCCGATAGGTACACGCTGCTAGCTCGAGATCACAGCTGAAAAAAATCATTTTGGGACATTCAAAGGAATGAAATTTTATAATAGTCCCTGAAAAAAAAAACCGCGTTTTAATCATACCATAGAATAGGAACTAAAGAGAAATAAAAATGTGTAAACATATTTTGAATGCCCAAGTATCAGTTAGAACACAGGTATGACAATAACTGAAGAAAAATATATAAATACTAACTAATATTAAAAAAAGTGCTGTAAAAAATGGTATGATTGTCCACAATGTATGTGTTAAAAAAGTAAAATTAGACTGGATTGAAAAATACTAACAATGGTAAAAAAGGTCATGCTGAAAATGAAACACATGAATTAAGAAAAACAATTGAAATGGCATTTGCATGTAAAAAATGTAAAAAAGCTTTTAGAAAAGATTTAACAGATTTTGATCCAGAAACAGATTCATTTTGTCCTCATTGTGATAATGAATTTGTTATTCCTGCTAAAGGTTCAACAAATGATGTTGAAGTTGAAGATCAAGATCAACAGGAGAACCAAGCTCCTTCAAATGCTCAAGCTACATTAAATAAATTAAAATCTTTAGACCCAAGGTAAGTTTCATATTAAAGAAAAGAATTTACTAACTAAATGATAGAATGATTCGAGATGGTGATATTGATGATGAAGAAATGGGATTTGAGCCAAATTGGGGTACCAAGTTGGGTTAGATAGTTAAGATCAAGTTTATGATCAGTTTAATTTATTATGTTACTCTTTTTTTTTTGGTCACTTGGTGTGACTAAAACGTAAGGAGTGCGATAGAAAGGCCTTCTCTGCTCGTTTGTTTTCTCGTTAAAGGAGCTAGTGAAGTTTTGTTGAATATTTAGATACCAGTATATATTAAAAGATTAATATTAGCATTACAATTATTTGGCTATTTAAACTCTTTTTACTATAGTAGCGCTCTAGATACAATTGAGTATCCTTTATGCTTGAATATATGGCTAATCAGCTGAAATTCTAGATATTGGATGTATACCTTTCGTAACAGTATGAGCTAATTAATTCGCTTTAAAAAGAGCTGTATGTTTTCTGAGATCAATAATTTCAAGCTTTGAATGCTCGAGAAGCCTTTTGTTTTTAGAAGATACATGGACCACAAATCTAAACATAAATTTCTGAGTTAGATTAGACTAGCTATGCCATATACCCCAATCTAGCCAGGCGAATTCAACTAAAGACGTGAATTTTTATTTATATTCTATAGTGCTGTTGTTATGGAGACTCAAAACACGTACTTTTTTACTACATATATCTATCTAGTGAATGTACAAGTACAAATCAATCAATATAGATAATAGATTAGTGGATATGTATACTCTTTTACTGGCAATCAATTAAGCAAAACTACTAGACCAGAATACTGACAATAAAAGTCCCAACTATCGTTCAGAATCACCTAACTTAAAAAAAAACTAATTAATAAATCTAACATAACTTCGTGGATTATTGTAATATTGTATAGCTAAGTGTTTTTCTCGATTCCTTTTGTTCTTCTTGTAGTATTGCGCACCCCAAATTAATTTTTTCAACGAAAAAAAAAAAAAAAAAAAAGCGCGACAAATAAATTAAAATAATTTTTCTTCTTTTTTCATTACCACTTTTTTTTTTTTTCTCTTTTCCAAATCACGTAAATTTTTTTTTTTTCTCTCATTATAATTACACAAAATTCCAACAATGACAGAAGAAGAAAAAACAAAAATTGAAGAAGTTAACAATGAAATTGATTCATCTAAATCAATAAAAGAAGATCCTCCAGTTAATCAAGATAACAAAAGTGAAATTAAAAATGATGAAGATGTGGAGATGAAAGATGCAAATGATTTAGACGCGACTAGTCAAGTAAGTATTTTATAAATATAAAGAATATCAACTAACAAGCTCAACAATAGGTTCCATCTGGTATTACAACAGCAAGAACATCTGGTACAAGTACACCAGTACCAATTGAATTAACAAAATCACAAATTGATTCACAAAGACAATCATATTTCTTAAGTCAAAATAAATCAATAAATAAACAACGATTACATGATTCTGCAAAAAGATTTAAATATTTATTAGGATTAACTGATTTATTTAGACATTTTATTGATTCAAAAGCATCAAATGATCCAGAATTTAAAAAAATATTACAAGAATTAGATGAAGAAGAAGCAAGTAAAAAACAAAAAAATAAACAAACTACTGATCATAGAAGAAGAAAAACTGAAAAAGAAGAAGATGCTGAATTATTAATTGATGAAGAAGAAGAATCAGATCAAACTGTCTTTGAAGAATCACCAGGTTTTATTCAGAATGGTACAATGAGAGATTATCAAATTCAAGGTTTAAATTGG
This sequence comes from Blastobotrys capitulatus, assembly GCA_030564325.1. Taxonomy (NCBI): domain Eukaryota; kingdom Fungi; phylum Ascomycota; class Dipodascomycetes; order Dipodascales; family Trichomonascaceae; genus Blastobotrys; species Blastobotrys capitulatus. The sequence continues at coordinate 22,165 of JAJLUL010000045.1, forward strand.
ATGATTTCATTATATGAAAATAATATTTCTGGTATTTTAGCTGATGAAATGGGTTTAGGTAAAACTTTACAAACAATTTCATTTTTAGGTTATTTAAGATATTTTAAAGGTATTACAGGTCCTCATATTATTATTGTACCAAAATCAACTTTAGATAATTGGAATAAAGAATTTAATAAATGGACACCAGAAGTTAGTACATTAGTTCTACAAGGTGATAAAGAATCTAGAGGTAAATTAATTACTGATAGATTATTAGCTTGTGATTTTGATGTTTTAATTACAAGTTATGAAATGGTTTTACGAGAAAAACATCATTTAAAAAAATTTGCTTGGCAATATATTATTGTTGATGAAGCTCATCGAATTAAAAATGAAGAAAGTTCATTATCACAAATTATTAGAATGTTTAGTTCAAGAAATCGATTATTAGTTACTGGTACACCATTACAAAATAATTTACATGAATTATGGGCATTATTAAATTTTATTTTACCAGATGTTTTTAGTGATTCTCAAGTATTTGATGAATGGTTTCAAGGTCAAGATTCTGATAAAGATTCTGTTGTATCACAATTACATCGAGTTTTGAGTTCATTTTTATTAAGAAGAATTAAATCTGATGTTGAAACTTCTTTATTACCAAAAATTGAACAAAATGTTTATGTTGGTATGACTGATATGCAAGTTGAATGGTATAAAAAATTATTAGTTAAAGATATTGAAGCTTTAAATGGTCAAGTTAAAAAAAAGGGTGAAAAAACAAGATTATTAAATATTGTTATGCAATTAAGAAAATGTTGTAATCATCCTTATTTATTTGAAGGTGCAGAACCAGGTCCTCCTTATACAACTGATGAACATTTAGTTTATAATAGTGCTAAAATGATTATTTTGGATAAATTATTAAAAAGGTATTTAGAAAATGGAGATCGAGCATTAATTTTTTCACAAATGAGTCGAGTTTTGGATATTTTGGAAGATTATTGTATATTTAGAGGTTATAAATATTGTAGAATTGATGGTCAAACACCTCATGAAGATCGTGTTGAAGCAATTGATGCTTATAATGCACCAAATTCTGAAAAATTTGTTTTTTTATTAACAACTAGAGCTGGTGGGTTAGGTATTACATTAAATACTGCAAATAAAGTTATTTTATATGATTCAGATTGGAATCCTCAAGCTGATTTACAAGCAATGGATAGAGCTCATCGAATTGGTCAAAAGAGACAAGTTACTGTTTTAAGATTTATTACTGAAACATCAGTTGAAGAAAAAGTTATTGAAAGAGCATTACAAAAATTAAAATTAGATCAATTAGTTATTCAACAAGGTAGAGCACAAACTAAAATTGCTAGTGTAACTAATAATGATAGTTTAATTGATATGTTACAACATGGTGCACAAGAAACAATTAACAATAATAAAAAAACTGTTAATTCTAATATTACTGATGATGATTTGGATCAATTATTATTAAAAGGTCAACAAAAGACTCAAGAATTAAATTCTAAATATGATAATGTTGGATTAGATGGATTAACAAAATTTAGTACAGAAAGTGCATATAATTGGCAAGGTGAAGATCATAAGAAAAAATTAGAAGAGAAAAAGAAACAACAAAAAAATATGTTATTAATTGATATTGGTAAAAGACAACGAAAAGAAGCTGGTGAATATGATACTGAATTATATTATAAAAGTAAAATTGGTGGTAGAGGTCCAAATTCAAAAAAAGAACCAAAACCTGATAATTATATAGTTACAATGGATCATCAATTTTATCCACCAAGATTTATTGAATTACAAGAGAAAAATTTGGCAGCATTTAGGAAAAATTTATCACCAGATCAATTAGAAATTGTTTTTAGTAAATATTCACCAGATGAAGTTAAACAAATTAAAAAACAAATCAAAACTGCAAAAGATTTAACAGAAGAAGAATTAGAAGAAATGGAAAATTTAAGTAAAGAAGGTTTTGCAAATTGGAATAAAAAAGATTATCATGCTTTTACAAATGCAATTGTTAAACATGGTAAAACATCATATGATAAAATTGCAGAAGATTTAGGTAAAGATGTTAAAGAAGTTAAACAATATTCAAAAACTTTTTGGCAAAGATATGAAGAAATTGCAGGATATGAAACTAAATTAGCTCAAATTAAAGCAGGAGAAGAAAAATTTAAAAAGAATCAAAGATATAAAGAATTAATTCAACAAAAAGTTGAATCAGTTAATGCACCAATGCAAGAATTAAATATTAAATATGGTGTAGGACATGGTAAAAAACAATATACAGAAGATGAAGATCGATTTTTAGTTGTACAAATGAATCGATTTGGTTATGATGAAGAACATATTGGTGATTTGATTCGAGATGCTGTTAGAGATACTCCAATGTTTAGATTTGATTGGTTCTTTTTATCAAGAAGTGCAACTGAATTATCAAGAAGATGTAATACTTTGGCATATAATATTGCTAAAGAATTGGATCCAAAATTTGCAGCTGCTAATGCACCAGGTGGTAATAGAGGTGGTAGAAGAAAGAGTAGAAAAGAAAATGAAATTGATGATGATGATGATGATGTAGAGGAAGAAGAAGGGGATGGGTTTGTTGTTGAAGATGATGAAAGTTTAGGTGATGAAGAACATGAATATAAAGAACCAAATGAAGAAGAGAAGGAAAAAGAGGTAGTGGAAGAAGAACCACAAGAAAATGGAGAACAAGAACAAGAACCAGAGCAAGAGCAAGAAGATGATGAAGAAGAGCAAAGTGGTAGAAAAAGAAGAAGAAGATCAACAAAATCTAATGGTAGTACACCAAAACCTACAGGTAGAAGAAAAAGTAGTAGAAAATAGTTATTTTTTTATTCCTATAATTTATTAATTATTATTTAACAGCAAAAAAAAAGTAAAAAAATTTTTATAAATAAGATTTGTTTGTTCAATTAGTACCTTCAGCTGGTTCAGCAGCTGGGGCAGTTGTAGTAGCAGTTGGTTGTTCTGGAGTAGCATCCTTTAAATATTGTTCAATTTTTGATTCAATTGAAGCAGGAGATGTAGTACTTGCCCATCTTTCAACAACTTTACCATTAGCATCAACTAAGAATTTTTCAAAATTCCATTTAATACCTTTAAAACCTAATAAACCAGCTTTTTGATTCTTTAAATAATCATAAACTGGATCAGCATTACTACCATTAACATCAATTTTTTTTAAAACTGGGAATGAAACACCATAATTTAATTGACAAAATTCTGCAATTTCTTCTTGAGTACCTGGTTCTTGTTTACCAAATTGATTACATGGGAAACCTAAAATTTCCAATCCTTTATCATGATATTTTTTATATAATTCTTCTAATCCTTTATATTGAGGAGTAAAACCACATTTTGATGCAACATTAACAATTAAAACAACTTTACCTTTTAATTTTGAAAAATCAAATTTTTCACCTTTTTTATCTGCTGGTTTTAATTCATAAAATGATGTTGCACTAGACATTTTTTTTATTGTAGTTGTTGTATTAATAGTTCTTATTAATGGAGATTGATTAAATGTTTTTAAAATTGAAGATGGACGGCAGTATTTATACATTTTTTTTTTTTTTTTTCCTAAAATGATGGGAGTAAAAAATATATACAAATAGAAAAGATTGTTATAGAAAAGTTTAAATAATAAGGCTGGCGCTTGTTGCTGCTGCTTGAAGGTAGGTTTTAAGCTGTATTAAGAAGCGCGTTTAATTTAATTTTTTGTATTGTGGCGATTTTCGGTTTAAGCTGGATTAGTCGGCTCGGAGTAGGGAGAATTGCTTTTTATTTTGTTGCTTAAGTAAATCCGGATGGTGGAGTTGAGTTGGGATTACTAAAAAAAAATTATGCTTAGTAAAAAATTGATCCTTTTTGGGACTTTTTTTAAAGATGAATGGATCAATCTGATGATTGTAAATATGGGCTTAAAATGTAGTTTTTCCAGCTTGGGTTTAAGCGGTGTGATAGCTAGCCTAATACATGCAACAAGTAATGTCTTGAATTAGTTTTCCTAGGGTCCAGAATTTCTCGTATTTTACGAAAGGGTTCCTTTTTTTGCTTTTACAATGCATTAACGGGATACGTACTGGTACAGTAATTGGATGTAATGAGATGTTATCATTGAATGATGGCTGGTTTTTAATCTTTGATGTTTGAGATATAATCCCTCCCAAAGTTGATTTCAAATATTTGTAATTAAAACGGTCTATTTCATCTGTAAAAAATTGGTCTATAAATTGTTATGAAGTAGATAGATATATGTATACAATTGTACATTGATTTAAAAGAACAACCTCGGTAATTCTATTTGACATATATAGAATGGATCGATATATGGCTTATATTCACCATAAATATCACATCGTGAACCTAAAAGATATACTTGTTAATGCATTGATGACAATTAATTCAATTAAGATAAATTCTAGACTTCCATTCATTAATTGATCTAGCTATCTCCGTGTTATAGATATCAATAACCATGGAGTATTATCTATAGACTATGTCATGATCTCGATGAAGCGGTTGATGGATAACTCATCGCTTATCTTGAATTAGCGACAGTAGATCAACCAATTAGATTTTTTTTCGGTAACTATATAGAATTTTACACAGACAGTGTATGTAAACTTATAAGGCCTGTGCACATGTATAATTGTACAATTTCATCAATGGCGATGCATATACAGTATCTATAGCATCTATTAATTAATTAGTTATATCGACCAGTATACGTACAGACATAAAGTTAAGTAGTCTATATATGAATTGGGAGGATGTATACATGTATATCATGTGCATATGATGTCGACCTATATATAACATGAGCTGCATGATCATATTTTAAGTTAAGATTACAAAGGTACCGTAAATACAAGCTCACTAGTACAATTAGAACATAATAGGCTAGTTCTATCTATAATTAAGTTACTATATAGTATTGTTAGCTCGCTATAGCTGTCAAACCTCTTCCACTAAAACTTATAATTAAATAAATAGATAGGTTTATATACAAGTATGTCTATAAATTTAAAGTATACATTAAATTGATGGGTTATAATTATAAATGTTTATAATATAGAGCTCTTCATTAGTGGGGATAATCATTATAATGAACTATATAATATCTATAGAGGAAAAAAAACAAAATATGCATTAATAAATCTATATTTATATAATTATAATCTTGAATATCTTTTATTTCTTGGGAAAGTTTCAAAAGTATGCTTAAACAATTCTTCATTAACTTTATGTTTTTCTTCAATTGATAATTTATTAAAATTTTCAATATCTTCAACTCTTTTTAATGCTTTTTTATATCTTTGTTCAATAAATGGTTTAATATTTTGCCAAGTTTCATCAGGCATTTCAAATGGTACACAATGAGTTCCACCAGGAATATCAACTTTTTGATAATAATTTAAATTTTCTCTAACCCATGAAGTATGTCTTGGAGGTAAGAAAAAATTATTATCACCAACAACATGTAAAATTTCTAATTCAATTCCATGTAACATTGGTTTTGCGTATTCTAATGTATATCTACCACCATAATAACATAACATTTGTTGTTTAGTTGGTGTACTTAATTTAACAGTACCATCAGGTAAAATTCTTTTACTAACTTCCATTAATCTTTTTTGAATTTCTGGATTAAATTTTCTATACATACTTCGTTTTTTAAAATATTCTTCATATTCTTGTTCATTTTTAAAAGTATCTTTCATAAAAGTTAAAGATTTAAAAGTTTTATTAATTAATTTATAAGTATCTTCATTAATATCTTTTTCTTGACTATCAATTGAATATAAAACTGGATCAATTGCAACAATTGAATCAAATAATTGAGGATAATGATTTGCTGCAATTAATCCTTGAGTTGCCCCCATTGAATGTCCAATAACAATTGTTGGACCTTCAAATTCTAATTCTTGAGCTAATTTAACTAAATCTCTTGCCCCATCACTCCAAGTTTGATCAAATGATAATAAATCTTTATTTAAATCATAAGATTCATTATGATTAACACTTTCCATTGATACAATTGTACCTAAAATTTCACCAAAAGATTCATAACATTGTTTAATCATATATTCCCAAACTTCTTTAGTAAAACCATTACCATGAGAAAAAATTAAATTTAATTGTCTTGATTTTGGTATTGTTGGTTTTTTAATACTATCTGTTGAATATATATTATAAACTAATTTTAATTTATCATTCCCATTAATAGTGGCTCTTGGAGTATATCTTGGATGTGCTGCTTGTGTTACTTTAGTTTCAATCTTTAATTCTATCATTTTTCTTTCTCTTTCTCTATTCCTCTTTGATGGTATGTTAGATCACCAGAATATATCAAGAAACACTTTGATATAAGTAAGGTTTATTTTTTTTAATGCGGGGAATGCTTTAATAAAAAAATAAAAAGGTACATAAAAATTTAGTAGCGCGTGGGGGTTTTCTCTAAGCTTAGAATCATCGGAATTTTCCACGCTTAAAAGTTGACTACAAGCCATAGCATATGAATCGGAGTCGGAACTATAGTGGTGCCGATATCATGATGGTAGGTGCTTACCAATGATTATGAATCCCATTGTATAAAAAGTACATACTCTATAATCACACAAAATGATGCTATCTTAACAAAACAATTTCACTGCAGGGTTTTTAATACAGTAAGAATTGATCTTGGTAGTATCGTGATACCACTATTGTTTTCAGTTTTAGCGATATAAGTATGTTGTAGATATATTTTTGAGTGGTTTGTATTAATACTGCAACATCTCGGTAATTATAAATTTTTATTTGCCTCGGGTCAATAGATTTCATCGGCAGAGTTTAGGCTCTATAATAGAATGGATCATTAAACTTGTTGAATAGTTATACTAAGTCCAATACTTTTCATACAACCCTGTATTAGTACTGTCATTATTTAAGTAAATCCCATGATAAATTTCAAATTTCCTTCTCCACGAAATATATTACCGATGAAAGTCTACCTGCCAAAAACTTTAATAAAAAATAAATAAATTAGTGCGGCTGAATGAATATGAATTCCAATATTACGTACAAGCTTATGTATGTACTTAAGTTATATGTACAAGTAATGAACTAATAAAGTTTGAGCCGCACTCCAGCTGTTAAATTCAAAAGATATATAAGCTAGCTACGCCTACCACATACTATTCAGTTGTAAAATTGTACGAATGGCTAATTAGTAGTTACTTGAAATTTATATAAAGATAAAGATACCAAGGTATTTACCTTATCAACTCGGTCTATTTTAAATATTCAAGCATATGATGATATTTTGTCAAGTAATTAATTAAAGAAGTAATTAAATATGAATTACAGATCATTTGCAACGCTACAATAGTAATAACTGGGAACTTTTTAATTAATTATGGGGTATCATAAGCATATATATTATTACAATAATTCACTATACAAATATAAAATTTTAATTTGATGCACTTCTAACAGCATTTCTTAATCGATGATTAGTTCTAAATTTTCTTTCATTAATATTAGTAAATTCAACTTTACTATCACTAACCACTCGATCTTTTTTAATCGATCTTGATAAACTTCTTGACTTTGATAATTCCAAATCGTTATTATTATTATTATTATTATTATTATTATTTGAAGATCTTTTTCTTAATTTTTTCAATGTTCGTTTATTTCTAGGTATATTAGCTAAAGATTGTTTATCCAATTTATCATCTAATATATCATTATTAACAATATTATTAAATGAAGCATTTGTTAAACTTAAAACCCTAAAATTTTGAATAAAATCAATTAATTCATTATCTTCAGCTAATTCTTCAACAGGTGGTAATTTTGAAGTTTGATATGATTTATATAATTTTGAACCATGACATCTTCTTGAATTTAATCGTCTTAAAGGTTTTAATGGTTTTGTCTTTGTATCAAAACAATTTTCTTTTAAATGAAGTTTAAAATTGTCAATTTGTTCTAATTTTGATCTTAATGGTGATTTATATTTATATTCTAATTTGTTATAACTTTGTATGTTAGTATCTTCTTTATTTTGATTTTCATTATAATGACTACTATTCTCTTGATCATAGTTGGTTGGTAATGGAATGATTGGATGAATAATAGTATCTGTAATATTAGTTGAGTTGACCAAAGAATTTTCAATTGAATTATTTAAATTATTTTCTCTTGGTGGGATAAGTTTATCAACTTCAGATATAGGTAAAATTTCAACGTAATCTTTCTCTTCTTCAAATCTATTCTTATTCTTATTATTATTTTCATTAGAAAAAGTCTCATCAATTAAACCAAAATTATCATTACTATAACAATACTCTTTTATACTATTATCATCACTACAACAATTACAATAATCACATTTCATTAATAATTTTTCAAATAAATTTAATACTAAAATACTCATATCTTTTGGATATTTTATTAAATACCAGAATATACTAACCCATGTTAACCCTTGAAAATTAATCCAAATCATTTTAAGTAAATGATAATAATATACATTATTATTATTTATACTACCACCATTATTACCATAATAATAATTATTCCCATAATTTATTTGATATGAAGTAGTTATATCAACAACAGCGCTATATAATGCTAACCAAAAATACTCACTAGCTAGACTTGGAATGAAATCTACTACAGCATATGTGAGTAAATTTGGTAGCATTATTTATAACTAGCTAAAATGATAAAGAAGATAATGAATGTTTTATTTAGTTAAAATCGTGAAAGCAAAAGAGATGCTTTTTTAGCGGATTGATATAGCTTTTTATATAAATGATATATTTTAGCGATTATATAGAGAGAAGTAGCAAAAGAAAAAAAATTTTATTACAATATAATTATTATTCTTGATAATTTTTGGGAGTTGAGAAATTATTATATTTTGAATGTATTTAGTGGGGTTAGGAAATGTTTTATGTTGATCAGTTTCTTTTATGCGGGAATAATTATAAGGTTGCATACAAACTTCCGTGCTTACAATAATTAATAGGCTTATTTGCTGCTTCTATAATGTCTTTGATTGTAGACTCAAGCATGTCCAAGCGGCTTGAAATTTTTTTTACGTGATCATCACCATCACAACTTCCATCCCGGTTATGTTACCTGTAGTGCAGTCAGTCAGTTAAAATTGACATAACATTGATATTAATTACATCCGATATATAAATATTATACCAAGTAAGGTATCAATATATTAACGAATCGCTTAAATTATCATATACTTAAGCTGGCTTTAAAAGTACTTTTTAATTGGTTTCTGGGTCGTAGTCACATCAACGGTCATAAAGATCATTGATCGATGCCGATTACAATATTCAATCATTATATTTATTTAAGCAGCACTGAAGCTCGAGTGATTCGGCTATAATTCATGGCAATTGATAAGTTATTAGAGTGATCCACGATCTATATGGATATCGGATGATTTGATAACAAAACTGTATCGTGATTAAGAGTATTTAATACCAATTATTTACAAGCTGTAGAGTCAAAATTGTGGCTATGGCTTCAGCTTAAGAATTCAAGATATACATCTAAGGTATCTGTCTTTTTATGGTTCTATAAGGGGGTATTAGAGGCTTAGATCGATTTATCATCCATTAATTTTGGCCCTTTGTTCATATAAAGATGATGCTTCAACTCGTTGGACAATATTCATGGTAAAAAAAAATGTTTTTGTAGTAATGATTCTACTGTAGCTTTCTTAGGTTTGGTCAACACTCGAGATCAACTTGAGACATTTTATGCATATGTAGACGATATTATACCTGCAACATGTACAAACATGTACATGTACACTATGTATGCAACTAGTGGTGCAAAATCCAGCCTGAGGTTATATACTCAGCTTATATATATAGCTAAATAGCAGACTACAAATGTATTTGAAAAGATATCAATTAGAAATTATAGATCTATCTATGCATCGTAGTTACAGCATATTCCAAAAGCTAAACTACAATTCTGTACAGCATGAAACATGCTGCAGTTCGTAAATTTTTTACTATTACAGGGTACCAAGTAGAATTCATATACTTGTAATCATTATTTCACTTGTCTGAGACTCAAGTCACCCTAAAGAACTTTGAAATTGCACATGTATATTAGTATGATATTTAAAAATGAAATAAACTCCTGTTAACAGGCCAAGTTATAGGTTATGGTTGGTGTAAAAAATAACCTTGGAATTTATAGAATCGTCCCAAATGAAATTCGTAAGAAAACCAAGTAATATTTTACGTAATTTCATGTGTACTAAATCAATATTACATTATCCTAATAGTTTTATCAAAGCATTATGGTAATAACAGCTCGATACTAACCGTATGTCTGCATAAACTAATGCAGGGGCAGCTAATTGCATACAGCCTAATTCTAGCTAAAGTTAACATTTACAGTTGTAATTGACGTGTAAATTAGTAAAATCTGAGCCGCGTAATCCGTTAAACGATTGATCATAATAAGCTTTATATAAACAAGACGAGCACCAGTCATTGAAAGAAAAAAAAGATACTTCATTATACCTGAGTTGTTAATAGTAATGTTGTATATAAAAAAAACCAGTATTTTAGGTTCAGGGACTTTTTCAATGTACACTAAAAAATTCTAGCTTAGGATACCAAAAAAACTTTTGAAACATTTATAATTATTAGAGTTCGATATCATTATATAATATAGTATTTTTCATATGTTTAATATATAAGAAAATTTTGTGTAGATATATTTAACTCATATAGAAAATTTTAGATACATAATTAAAGTATTCACTGTTAAATAGTTTATAAAACTTGATTTATCATGGACCAATTGTTAACTAAACCTGTTAAGTTTTGCTCTAAAAACACACAGACAAAGTTCAATTGCTGAAGTAGATTTTCCTGTTGAGTTCAAAGTATTATTATATGTTTCAGGATTAAAAAAAAAAATGTAAATACTTGATAAACTTAAATCAATTCAATAGACAATTTCCACAGTAGTATATAAAATCTAGGAAATTTCTTTAAAAATAATTTAACAAAATCCATCTTTTACAACGCAATATTATAAAGAGAAGGAAAAAGAAAAGAAAAAAAAATGCCCTGTCCAATTGATCAAAATACCAATAATCCATTATCTATAACTCAATTAACTGAAAGATATCATGATAAATATTCAGGGTTAGTTGCAGCAGAAGCTTCACATAGTATGAGAAATAAAAGAAAAAAAACATATCCTGTACCATTATCATGGGAATGTGATTTAGAAAATGATATTTCTGATAATAATGTCAAATCCAGAACAATCACATTCAAATTACCAATGGATAAACAAGATGTTTTAATGTTAGATAAAGGTAGTCCAGTTGAAATAATTTTATTCGATGAAAGAAATGATGAATGGTTAGCAGAATGTATTATTGAAAAAAAAGCAAAATCAATTGGTGATGATTTTAAAGGAAGATTAATGAGTATTCCAGAATTTCAACCTCCAACAGGAGTTATTAAAATCTCACCAAAACATTTAAGAATCTCTTATGATAGAATGGAAAGTGGGTTAATTAGATTTAAAGATAATAACTTATCTAATCATATTAAATCAAGTTTATTATTTAAATCATATTCTCAAAAAGATAAAATTGAAACTTTAAAAGAAGTTTATCATCAAAATATTATTTTAAATGGTCCCCAAAAAGAAGCAGTTAAAACTGCTTTAAGTCAACCAGTTACTTTAATTCAAGGTCCTCCAGGTACTGGTAAAACACAAGTTTCAACTAATATTATTTTTCAATTTGTTAAAAGTGCCACAGGGAAAGTTTTAGCTTGTGCACCAAGTAATGTTACAGCAGATCAATTAGCAATTAAATTATCAAAATTAGGTTTAAATGTTGTTAGAGTTGAATCAAGATCTCGTGAAAGACTAGAAATTCCTTCAACTGGTGATATTGCATTACAATCAAAAATTATAAATGAAAATGGTGATGAAGATTTAAAACGGTTATCATTAAAAAGAAGAAATGGTAAAAGATTAAGTAAAAATCAAGTTAAAAGAATGTATGATGGTGAAGTTAAATTAATTCAAAAGTATGATGTTGTTGTAAGTACATTATCAGCATCTGGTGACACAAGATTTAACGAATTAATTTTTGAAAATGTTTTAATTGATGAAGCAGGTCAATGTACTGAACCAGAAGCTTTAATTGCAATCACTAAAGGTTGTCAACGATTGGTTTTAGTTGGTGATCATAAACAATTACCACCAACAGTTTTAAATCCAAAAATTATTAATCAATTAGGTATTTCATTATTTCAAAGATTAGTTGATGAATTAGGACATGAACCAAAATTATTAACAGTTCAATATAGAATGCATCCAAATTTATCAAAATTTTCATCCAAGTATTTTTATAATAATTCAATTATTGATGGAGTTAGTTTTAGTGATAGAATGGATTGTTTAAGTAATAATAATTCAACTAGATTATTTAATTGGAATAAAATTAATTTCCCAATGAAATTTATTGATGTTGAAGGAATTGAAAATGAAATGTTTGGAAATTCATTTGTTAATGAAATTGAAGCTAAAACTGTTATTGTAGTTTTAAATAAATTAATTTCATCAGGTATCAAACCAAACAATATTGCAGTTATTACTCCATATGTTGGTCAAAGATCATTAATTACAATGAAAATTGGTTTAAATCAACATTTAAAAACAAAAACAACTGAAATTGAAGTTCATTCTGTTGATAGTTTTCAAGGTAGAGAAAAAAATTATATTATTTTTTCATGTGTTAGATCAAATGATAAAAGAAAAATTGGATTTTTAAAAGATGAAAGAAGATTAAATGTTGCAATTACAAGATGTAAATATGGCATGATTATTATTGGAAATTTAAATATGATGAAATATTGTAAAGAAAGTTTAGAAGATGAACAAAATTTAAATGATGATGAAGAGAAAAAAGAAGGAATTTGGAAAAGTTTAGTTGATCATTATGAAAATGAAAATTGTGTTGAAAAATTTGAATTATAGTTGTAGTTTTTTATTAGGTTTAGTATAGCGATTTAAGTAAGAAATAATATTTTTATTATAATTAATATATATATATATATATATGGTATTTATAAATGTTTTATATTGCAACTATTCTTGAATTTTGCTGGAAACTAATCTGTAGAATCCTAAAATTAAATGTTACCAGTTTTGTGGAATCCTGAAAGATTTTATCATAAATATATTTTAAGATTTAGGTTCAATTTTATACCATTTTGAAGCAGAAAAAAGCCTCAATATTGTTAAAATATGATATAGTATATATATAAATGCTAAATTTAATTAATAAAAGCCAAACTGGCCAAGACAAGTCATTCATTCATTAAATCATTTATTTTATAGTAGTACATAAAAATATAAAAATTATATAAGAAAAAAATATTACAAAAAATTCATACAGTTAAAAAAGGCACTACTTGCTTGTCATAGTGAAGATTCTAATATATGTAAAATATTTCTAGTTTATCATCCATAAATAGACAAAAATGCCCCGTTTACAGTCACCCTAATTTCACTATTAATAATAATAAATTACTATCAACAATTACTATTAGATGAACCCCTTGGATAATAAAATGCCTGGGGTAGCACATTAATTATTTCAATTAATTAGTTTTTTAGTTTTGAGCCGCAGCAGATGCGGCGCTCGGTTACCGTACTTCTGGAACCGCGTTAACGAAAATCTCGCACAAGATCCAAATCGGCAATAGTTTAGTGGCTAGAATTTCCGCCTGTCAGCTTAAATCAGTTGAATTTCAAAAGACTTCAATCAGATTGAGCAGCTCGCGGGGGACCGGGGTTCAATTCCCCGTTGCCGAGAATTATCTTTTTTAAATCCATTTTTCTCGAAATTTTACTATTAAAACATATATTTTTTTTATAACCAATCGAATCTAAATTGATAAATTGTCTAGATACAATGTGTTTTATGGCCAAAAATAGTAAATGTTGTTGTTATTTATTACCCTGAATGTGTTTTGTTTGGACCCTTCTCATGTTCAAAATTTTTTTTTTTTATTTTCAGATCTCGGAAAATCGGGACGGCAAGTGATCGCCCGGGTATCAGTTTTTTTTTTTTCCTCAAGCTTTAAAACTTTTTTTTTCTCGTTACGGGTATGCGGCTGATAGATCTAGGATTTACCTTAAGCCTGTAGATTTTATTACCCTATAGATTACAAGCAGATGTAAATACAGATTTCGTTTAACGCGTGATAAAGTTCTAACTCCAAAGTGAATAACAAAGTGTCAAATTTCCAAATTAGGAAACAAATTCCCCTGGGTTGAAACTTTTTTTTTTTTGCCATGGAAGAGCTGATGACTAGGGTATGAGGATTGCTAGAGTCTTGTAAGGAAATATTGAATTTATTAAGCTGTCATATAGAATGAAGGGAATTAATACTTTGTATAGTGATAAAATCGAAAGTAAAAAAAAAAAAATTTCATAATACGTTATTTATATAAATACTTTCAAGCTCCCTTGGGGTTTTTGATATCCGAGGAATATATATTTTGAATTAATTATTTATTTTTATCCTAAGCATACAATTACCATATATACAATTATAACTATTATTATAAATAAAAGATGAATAGAAGTTTAGAAAAACTGGCACAACCTATTAAACCATCACAAAAGTTGGATACAGTGACCATCAACCCACCAAAAGTAACAAATAATACTCACGATAACAATAGCAATAACAATAATGGAAATAGGATTCTCAAAACTAAACAAAATCTAAAGGTTACAAAATTTAGAAATTTATACATTTCACCAAATAAAAAATTGCATAAATCTAAAGATGTAACTTCAACATTAAGCAATCCAAAAGATCATGAAGATTATAATGATGAAAAAAATAATCATCATAATGGTAATAAAAAAAACCATGAAAATAATGAAGTTGGTAGGTTTGTTTGGAGAGTTAATAAGCCACAAATTGTTAGAGATGTTACTCATAAACAAACAAATAGAAAAAAAACTATAAAATCTTGAAAAACCAAAAGTTTAGATTCATTCTCTATATCAATTTTTGCATTATAATATACAGTATATTTATTTATTATATTTCTTTTATGCATCTATCATTAAGTCATTCATTTTATTACTTTTTTTAATTTATAAATCATATTTAGATTCTGTTTCAATTCGTAAACCTTCATTTTCTTCATGTAAATTTAACCAACTAATAGTTTTTAATAAATCATCATTCTTTGATTGATCTTTAATTGATTCTAATTTATCTTTTTCAATTAAAACTGCAACTGCATCATAACCTCCAGCACCTGGAACAACGCCACCAACAACCCCATCTAATTCATTAATTCTATCTAATAATTTAGTTTGTTCAACTGGTTCAATTGATGCTTCACTTTCATTTGTCATAACTCTTAACCAATTTCTAATTTTTAAAATTTGTTCTTTTTGTTTTGATATACTTAAATCATTTGTTTGTAATGAATTAACTAAATCCATATTAGCATTATTTAAATTAGTCCAAACTTCTAATGATCTATCAGGATTATTTTTTCTCCATGCCAAAACTTTACTAACTAATTTTGGAGTTTCTGAACCTCCACAAACATCACCAATTAATAAAGAATATTGTTTTGGAACACTACATTTTTCAATTAACATATCCCATTTTGAATCACATAAAGTTTTGACATTTTCAAAATTTTGTTCTAAAGGATCAGTTAATTTATTAATTAATTCTGATTGAAATCTTTGATAAATAGTTGAACCATAAACTGCACTTGCAACATCAAAACCAGATCCAATTTTACCTTGAGCTGTACAATGAGCTAATTGACTTAAATTATGAATTAATTGTAAATTTAATTTTGATTCAGGGGTATTAGTAAAATATGATAATAAAGCTGTAATTAATACAACTGTTAATGATGCTGATGAACCTAATCCAGTTTTTGGAATATCTTTAATTTCTTTATCATGATATAAGAAATTATTATTTTTTCTTGATGAATTTGAATTATTTGAATGATATTCATCATCACTATAAATTGTAACTTGAATATCATGTGAAACTTGGGGATTAATATATGCTAAAATCACTCTAACAACACTTTCAATAAATGGATTTTTATTAGATGATTGAATATTTAAAGTATTTAAATCACATTTATATTCCCATTTACCATTTTTAAATTGTGGAGATGTTGTTGTAATTGTTGTATAATTATTATTTGTTGATTCACCTTTAACTACTGCATGCATTCTAGCACTCAATGCAATAATATATGCTTTATATTTTGGATCTAAAACTAGATATCCTCCAGCAAAAAAAGCTTTCCCTGGTGCTGAAAATGCAGTCATTTTAATATATTTTGTTTATATTTTCGTGTTGAAAAATATGTCAGGGTTAAAAAAATTGGTGATAATTTTTTTTTTTAAAAATCCCAAGATAATTTTTTTCACCATTAGATTTTCAACTATTAATAATTTCTCCGATAACAAAAAAAATTACTAAAAAATGAGTTCGAATGAAGAAGATAAATGCCCAGTTGATCATAAAGCTAGAGAAGCATGGATGAAAAAACAAAATGATACTGCAGCACTTAATGGAGGTGAAAGTGAATGTCCAGTTGATCATAAATCAAGAGCTGAATTTTTAAAATCATCAAAGACTACTAACAATACAGATAATACTAATAATGCATGTTCGAGTGATCGAGATTCTCAAGTAGATACAAAAAATGCTATTTTACCAACAGATAGAGAAGTATCATCAATTCCAAGAGCTAGTACACCAGGTAAAAACTGGATATACCCATCACAACAACAATTTTTTGATGCAATGAAAAGAAAAAAATTTGATCCAGATGCAAAAGATATGGGAGTTATTATTCCTATTCATAATGCAGTTAATGAAAGAACATGGTTTGAAATTTTAAGATGGGAAGAAAATAAGGGAGGTGAAAAATGTAATGGACCTCAATTAGTAAAATTTGAAGGTGATAGTAGTAAATTAACTCCAAGAGCTAGATGGAATATGTTATGGGGTGTTTCAAAACCATTTGATAGACATGATTGGACTATTGATAGATGTGGAGTTCAAGTTGACTATGTTATTGATTATTATACTGGTAAACCAAATCCAATGATTCCTGATATGCCAGCATTTTATTTAGATGTTCGACCAAAGTTGAATAGTTTTGAAGGTTTTAAAATGAGATTTCAACGATTTTTTGGATTCTAAGAAATATATACTAATAAAAAAAAAACTCGATTTCTCTTTAAATATGTACATAGTAATTTATATTTTTTCATGAATAATAATAATAATAATTAAATAATGGTTTAAAAAGTTTATCTATGGTCTCATAAAACCACCTTGAGCTTGACCTTGACCAAGTTTTTGCATATGCTAGAAAAATAGTTAGTAATTGAATTTTTCTTTATAATTGTACTTACTTCACCAACTTTTTGATTAACATCGAAATATTTAGCAACACATCGATCTAAACATAAAGATTCATTTTTATTTAAATCACCTTCAGCATATTTTTGTTGAATACATTTAGCATGACATGAATCAACTAATCTATTGAACATATCAGAAACCATATCTAATTCAGCTTCAGCAGCTTGAATTTTAGCTGAGTTGACACTGGTATTGTTAGCAGCTGGATTACCCCCTAAACCTAAAAATGACATTTTATTCTATTGATATTTGATTGAACTTTTTTTGATAATGAAAAAATTTCAACTACAACTTTTTTTTGTCTAATGATTTTTTTTTTACGCCTGAAAGAAAAAAAAACGGTTTATTGGGAGAAAAAAAAAAAATTTAACTAACTGCGGCTGAAACCTTGATTTTCCCCAAAAAAGAACCACCGACGCACCGATAATTTTAAATACTGTAATTTTTCATCACTACGTAATCAAATAATAAATAATACACAAAAGAAAAAAAAAAAAAAAAACGTGTTCAAACATTCAACTTCATTTTATCAACTTTATTTTAGGAATGAAATATACATTATTAGCTAGTGTATTAACTACACTAATTAGCACATCAAATGCTCATAAAATTGAACCAGATTTAAAATTATCATTACCTGAACAATTTACAAGTCCACCATTATCAGATTGGGAAACTTTTGGTAAAACTTCAATTCAACATAATAAAATCATATTAACACCAATTGATCTTGGAAATCAAATTGGATCAATTTGGAATAAAAATCCTTTAAATTATGATGAATGGACAGTAAGTTGGACAGTTAATGTTGGTGGTCCAACTAAACCAGGTGGTGGAATGGCATTTTGGTATACAAATAATCAAAAAAAGAATCAAGGACCGATTAATGGGTATCAAGATCAATGGGATGGATTATCAATTATGTTAGATTCTGATCCAGAAACTGGTACTGGTTATTTAAGAGGTCATTTAAATGATGGTAGTATTAAATATCAAAATCAAGGAAGTTTTGTTGATAAAGCATTTTCATTATGTAAAATTGGTTATAGAAATACTGGTACTGAATTTACTATTAGAGTTGGTTATGGTAAAGGTAGTTTAGTTGTTGATGTTAATGGTCAAAAATGTTTTGAAACTGATAAAATTAAATTACCAAAAGGTAATAATATTGGTTTAACTGCTTCATCAAGTGATTTCCCAGATTCTTTTACATTATATAAATTCAAAACTTATCCAGGTTTAGTTGATGATATGTTGAAATATATTTCAAAACCTGAAGCTAAAAAGGAAGAAAAGAAAGAACAACCAAAACAACAACAACAACAACAAGTTCAACAAAATACTAACAATAATATTAAAGAAACAAGAGAATATCAAGACATTTTGAAAAAAGTTGATTCACATCAAGAAAAATTAACAAAAATTGATTCAATTAATGCAAATTTGGATCAATTAACTAAAAAATTAGATTTATTAGAATCAAGATTAAATCAATTAGATACAAAATTAAATGATGTTAGTAATAATCATGGTAATATTAAAAATGAAAATCAAAGATCATTAAGTGCAGAATTAGAAAAATTAAGATCTCAATTAGATGATCAAATTCATAAAAAAATTAATGATCATGCTCATAGTGTATTTGGTTCTATTCCTGATACTGTAAATGATGCATTAAAAACTAATACACCATCATTAGTTGTTTTAATTGTTATTATTATTATTGTTCAAGGTGTTTTATTTGTTGGATATAGTGTTTATAAAACCAGACGTTCATATCATGCAAAAATTTTGTAATTACGAAAAAAGTTATTGAATAAATTTGTTTTTTTTTTTTCTTTATTTGTTAGTTAGTTAGTTTCATATTTTACATAAAAGAGAATTAAAAAAAAAAAAAAAGAACTTTAGAATCAAATACATTAAAATATCATTATTGTTGGTAATATTGAGCTTGACCAGGATACCATTGACCAGGTTGTTGTTGTTGTTGTGCTTGTGCTTGTTGTTGAGGAGGTGGTGCACCACCTCTCCATTGCTGCTGCTGCTGTTGTTGTTGTTGTTGTTGTTGTTGATATTGTGGAGGATATTGATTCATATAACCTGGAGCCATTCTTTGAGCTTGTGCTTGTGCTTGAGCTTGTTGTTGTGCAAGTAATTGCTGTTTCTGTTGAGCTTCCAACTGAGCTTTTTCCAATTGAGCTTGTAATTTTTTTCTTTTATATTTTGATAAAGGAGGTTGACCTGGTGGTTGTGGAGGTAATTGTATTGGTTGTTTCTTTGGTTGTGGTTGAGGAGGAGGTGGAGGTGGTGGTTGTTGTACAGCTTGTGGTGGTGGAGGTGCTGGATGTTGATAATTAGTTGGATAAATTCGATGTTGTGAATGAACAGGAGGAGGAATTTGCATTTGAGTTGGAGGTGGTAAATTCATCTCCAAGGCACCAGGGTGAGGCTGAGGAATCATTTGTTCTAATTGACGTTGTCTATTCAATATCACTTGTTCATCTTCATTATTATTACCATTTGCGGCAGCTTCTGCTTCTAAAATATCTTTAATACCATTTTTTAATAAATGATCTTTTTGTTCTTGTCTACTTGTCCAAAATTCATCCCACATTTGTAATCTATTTTTTCGTTGACTATTAAGATATGAATTAAATTCCATTACTGTATGTTGAGCTTCTAAAGTTGTTAATTCATTATGACTATTTGCAACTTGTTTAAATTCTTCTCGTTCTTTTTTCTTTTTTTGATTATTTAAATTTGATATAGAATCTCGTTCTTGAAATTCAAATGAACCAATAATCCCACTACCAGGGATAAATACCCCATTCTTGTTTTGATTACTCATTGAATTTTGGTTAGATGACGAATGAACTGATGATGAACCTAGTGGGGAATTATATAAATGGGAGTTTACATCTTCTGGTCCACTATTAATACCACCACCACTACCACCACCGAGCGCCGACGCATTATTACCTTGTGCGGCTTGGTTATTATGGTGATGATGATGATTATGTTTTTTAACAATATGAGGGTCTTCAACAATATCATTTTCTGTATATCCTAAACTTCTTAATTTACCTTCCCAATAATCATCAATAATTCTTTTACCATTAACTACAACTCTTGCACCAAATTGTCTAAACATTGACCTTGCTGTAACCAACGCGATTTGTCTTGATCGAAAACTATGTGGTAAATAACCTAAATTAATTAATTTTTCTTTATCTGCTTGTTCTGCAATTAATTTATATAATGATTTGTTTTTATTAAATAATAAATAAGAATCTCGATAATTTAAATCTTTTGCACATTCAGTTGCCATCATATATAATTTACCTTCTTCTCTATTTGGTAATGTAAAAGTTTTGATTCTATATTGTCGATTTCCTAATAAACCTCCTTTCTCATCAATTTTAGTTTCTCCAATTGGATCACTATCTGTTGATATGTATTCATCTTTTGATTCGGTTAATCTATCTGCTGTAAAAACCCCAAGATTGATCATTTTTTGTTGCTCTTTTTAAATTAGAATATATAAATAATGAATGACTGTTAGTTGGTTTTATTGTATGTGTAAGAGTTAGTGTGTAAATAAATGATGGAGTTTAGGGTTTGTAATAAATAAGAAAAAAAATATTGGTTTATAAATTTTTTAATAGATCGTGTCGTGTATTAAAATATAAAAGTGTCAAAGTGGTGATGAATTTTTTTTAAAATGAAAGTTTTTTTTTTTTTTTTTTTTTAGTGGGGTTTTTTTCCATTTCGAACTCTCCGAGCGGAATATTTTTTTTGTTTGTATTAATAAAGAAGCTTTTTTTCTTTTTCAGGCACTTTTTATTTAAGTATTACAGAAAAAAAAAAAAGCTTAAATTGGTTTTTTTTGGGACCAATTTGGTCAAGCCTTTATTAGTTAATTTTTAAACGGCATTATGTAAACACAAACCACACATTCCATCATATCCAGCTACGGTTCATAAATCTTTCTTAGTATAAAGAAAAAAGATGGCCAGCATCCAACAAATCCTTGACTCTATTTGATATCAATGTTCGAGATAATATGAGGTAATAATCATTCAGTATATTTTACTGACATGTGCTTTCTCATTATTTTGGTAAAACTTAACTTAATAACTTTACTTGAATAAAAACTACAAACACTGGTCCAGTACAGAGCATTTTTTTTTTCTTTTATAAATTAAATTTTATTATTTGAACATATGGGTTCGTTCCTTAATATAACTTTGACAGATTCTTCGACAAAAATATTAATTATGGTTATAAAAATAATTATTAAAAATATGTACACGTTTTTATGTGTCAATTCATGAGTATCTACAATTAATTAGAAAATGATGATGATAAATTTCGAAACTTACTCGGAAATTAAAAAAAAAAAAGAGTTTTTTTTTGTGAGTGGTTGTATCATTAAATGATGGCCATGGCGTAATTAGAAAAAGGGCATGGTAATTGTTGTTGTCAAGCAAAAAATTATGTATAGCTAGGAGAATACTGAAGCATTACTCAAATCAATAAAAGTTATAAGCTAATTATGGAATCTAGGCTTGAAAAATAGGTTAATATAGACGATGTTAGATTGGCATTATTTGTATATATAAAAGATGAGATGTGTGTATATGGTTCCTGGCAATAATAATTGTCAACAAACACCGTAATTAATACCGCTACTAAATTTTTAGTGCATTTGTACTACGTATTATAATGCTAAAGACTTAAAAAAAAAAAGTGGGGCAAGAGCTGTCATTTTCATATATTATAGAATAAGCTAGCCTACATGCTGTATGCAGGCGAAATTCTATTATAGCTTAATCAGTACCAGGTACCATGTTATACTGAGAAGTAATTCTATAAAGGAGTTAAGAACGCTTCTATACATTTAAACTGCACTTTTAGCTTCTACACGCCATTATATAATATTTAGATGGTAAAAACTTGGCTAGCAGTGGTAAAAAGTCCTTTTTATGATAGGCTGTATACTATAGATGGGTTATAATTGAGTGGTAGTAGGGCACAAATTTACACAAAAATAGGATAGGAAAATTATTGTTGATTAGTCTATAAATTTAGCTGAGAAATAAAAACAGTTTCATGATGTTGAAGGAGATAGGTTAACTGGCGCCACACTTTCTATCACATGCGATTAGAAGTGCTTAAAACGATATCAATAACGCCGCATCTCATCTTTATTATATTGGATGAGATGAATAATATTAATGTTAGATCATATTTAAGCTAATTTGGATTTTACTGATAGACACTCTTAACTTATAAATAATATATCCCTTAATTATAATTAAGGTTGGTGGAGTCGGTGTCGTATTTAAGCTGAGCGCACAATTATAATTGAGTATACATCGATGTCAATACATGCATACCTGGTGTTGAGATACAGTCAATTAATTGATGTTAACTTTTAATATATATACCTAGGTTAGCCAAGTAAGCGCTGTTGTGATGTTTATTAATTAAATCGTATAGATCTATATGTTATGGGAAAACCCCCTAGTATTTACAATTACAATTTAAACCTAGCTATAGATATAGAGACTTTATAAGTATTAGAACATCAAATTGTCGTCATATATATATATAAATTTAAGTACATGTTACCATGGTATGTACTGCAAGATTGTACAACTAATATCAACTTAAGAGTAAAACTTTAAATTTACAACTCGGAATTTAAAAAAAGATATACTCAATTATAACTTAGGGCTGATATCTGTTGTATATATATTCAGTTTGAAATTCTATTATTAAGAATTGAAGAAAAATTGTCAAGCCATGTATTATTATATATAATCCTACATTTATCCTATAGTAATAGCTAAAGTTATCTTTCACTTTAAGGAATACATATATTATAGATATGGCAGCAAAATTTAAGATCTTGGATTCTTTAATTGTTCAGCGTTATATAAAAATACGTTAATTAACACCAATCACAAACTGCCAATGGGCAATGTCATGTTTATACTTAGCTATCATCGAATCACCAATCGAGTTATAATATTTGTTCATAAAACTATTCAGAGCAAATTTCAAAAAGTTTTTAAAGTTTTTTTCAAAATTACAACAATATTTAAAGGTTGTGATCTTTTTTAGATTACTTTCTAAATCCGGTGAAACATGCAAGAGAATTACTTAAGCTTGTAATTTGGTACTTAGAAAAAAAGACATTTTTTTTGTTGAGCACCAAACACACTTTTTTTTTCTACGAATACGATGAAAATTGTGTCATTATAACATTATCAAGTTTAACAGGTTCTTATTTGTTAATGAGCTTTTGTCTTTACTCTAACTATTTATAGATTTGAAGCTGAATGAAATCAAATTAAAGACACGTATAGAAATTTAATGAATTATAGAGCGTTTCCCCAACCATCGCGCGTATTTGAAGATTTTGATGGGGTACATATACATAATGGTAATGGATCGATATATACATCTCAAATTTAAAACAAGTTGCTATATCTATAGTACACAGATTAATAGTTATAGGGCAATTGATCAATAGAGGTCAGAAACTAACTGTATACTAAGTTATAATGTAACTTTGATTTGAACTAATTTTGTAGAAGTTCAATGCTCATTAGTTGAGCCCTTGTCATGGGTTTTCCTTTCTTTAAAATATCTATCGGTTATATATATTTATATATATTTGATTTTTACTTACGAAATCTTATTGGCCGTTGATCGAATAAAATCATGTAGGTATTAAACTCATTAGTGAATCTTAGCTTAGGGCTAAGGGTGGCATACATAATTGTGTCAAAATTGCCTGAGCGAAAATTTCTAAAATTTAAGGTTTCCAGGAGGTTTTACATTTTGGATTACGCTACTATTAAAATTTTAACAATATACCTGAGTAGCATTATAAATCACTTATCATTTTGAATATAGACCTAGCTTAGCACATTTTATCATAGTTGAACTTCATTATGGAAAGTCCACCCAAATTAGTTCAAAAAAAATCAAAGAATTCGAGTTTTTTTTTTTATGTCTTGTTATAAGTCAATATTTCTCGCTCGGTAGTAATCCGGGAGAAACTACATGTTATTGGCTAGGATTGAAATCTCAGGGAGCGCTTAGTCTAAGCTAGCTCGTACCCAGCTCCGCGGGCCGTGTTTCTCTTTTTATACGTGCTTGGTTATTTTCAATTCAAGCCTCCACAACCTTAACCAAGCTTAAAAAATGCTAACATTGTTTAAATCTGATTTCAGTTTTTTTTTATATATAGGTTTGAGGAGCTTATAAAACGCATGTTTTGGAACGGGTAGGTACATGTATTTTGACTTTGATTTTTTTTATATTATCGGATAAAAGCTGCTTTATTTTTGTATTAATAGATGTCAAGCGCAAGCCAATCTTTATATAAATTTAAGCTGAATTGAATCATTATGGTTAGGCTAAATTTGACAGTTGTTATTTGTATCATGATTCTACCTGATAAAATTAACAACATTTTTTTTTTGGATAGTTTCCAAACATAGAATGTTAAGTTTGGAGACTTGTAGCGTTTTGAATCAGTTTCTTTCTAAAACAGCATATCAATCATTAAATCAGTGTAAATATTTATACAAAGAGGCAAGTTTTGCTCCATCAGAATCAATTACATGTACTAGCTACTACACTCAAATATTATAGGCATACAAGTACATATCTTAATTATATCCAACCAGAAGCATGTGTAAAATATTATTTTAATTTTTGATTTACATTTAAAATTTTTTATTTTATACCAAAATAATATTTTTTTTTTTAAAGTTTCAAGCTATGATGGTACTCATAGTTCTCTAAGTAACTGTTTTCAAATTATTAATAATACTCATACCTAGACAAGGAACTGGCTAAATTTTGGGTAAACTTGATATCCCCCCTCTCTTTTCTGTCTCTTCAAAAAAAAAAAAAAAGAGAGATCCCACTTTTGAATTTTTTTTTCTATTAATAACAAGGTACCAAAATTACTGCCCTCGTGTCAAATTCAATTGTGTATTGATCTTTTTTTTGTTATATTAAATAGTTCTAATTGATTGTCAATTTTATGCTCAAGCTTAGATCATGATTTATGTCCAAAATCATCTTATCAAATTTTTTAAGAACACAAATTTCTAAAATACAAAGTAATTGGTAAATAATGAGAAAAACAAATACTAGTCATACAATAAAGTAAAAATATATATTAAATTAGATAGTTTTATTTTTTTTTTTTTTAAAAAAAAATAGAGTCGTAAAGTTCATTATAACAATAACATTAGATAATATAGAAAAAAATAGAAAGAAAGTAATAACCAATAATAATAAAAAAAAGATAAACTAATCAAACGTAAACACATAAAAAATAAAACACACAAAAAAAAGAGCGTAAATAAAGACATAATAACTTAATAAATTAATAAAAAAAAAAGAGAAGAATAATTCATCATCTATAATTTCATGGTGATGTTAAATTTGGATGAACATTATGCAAAGGATCATCTGAGAATAATGAATGCGGTGGTGGAGGTGGAGGTGGAGGTTGTTGTTGTAATTGTTGTGGATGATGATGAGGATGATGTTGTTGATGATGAATTGAATGATGAGGATGTGTAGGCATTGAAGATGGCATTTGATGATGATGATGAAGAGGAGGTGGAGGTGGAGGAGGAGCTTGATGATGGTGATGATGATGATGCATTGAACTTGGACCTGCTGGTACAGAACCAGGCATTGTCATTAAAGGAGGAGGATTCATATTAATTGGTGGCATTGAACTACTACCAGGTGCACTACCATAAGGAGTAGTTTGTTGATGAATATTAATTTGTCTTGCTTCAACACTTGTCCAACCTTGTGGTGATACAACATAACATAATGAACTACCTAACACTGATGATGCTTCAGCAACTCCAAACATATCTTTAAATTTCTTTTGACATGCAACTGCTGTTATTCTTTTATTACGATCTCTTGTTAATTCTGTACTAATATATTTCCATTTTGCTCTTTCACCCATTTCTAATAATTCTCTTAAAGATTCTATATCGTCTTTATCCCAATAAATATTTTCTAATTGTCCATTAGAATTTGTTGATGCAGATGGTGGTGGATTATTTGGTGTTGTTGGTGCAGCTGTTGGCATTCGTGATGTTTGATTTGATTGATTATATTTATCCTCTAATTTTGAAGGTTGTATATCATTCCACTGTTTTTGATGTGGTTGATTTTGTTGTGTTGATGATGAAAGTGGTTGTTGTGTTGGATGATGATGATGACCGATATTAGTAGTAGTAGTAGTATTATTAGGTGGTATACTTGTATTATTATTACTAGTAGTATTTGTTGCCTGCTTTTTTAAATTATACACTGATTCATTAGTATTAGTTGAATTTGCTGCATTTGGATTTTGATTATTATCATATTTTGGACTTGTATTTTCTTTCCGGCTTTGTTCATCATCTAGAATATTATGTAATGAACCAGGTCGTTGAGCTTGTACTGATAAAGGATATGATGGTTGTTGTTGTTGTGGCGGTGGTAAATGTTGTTGTGGTGGAGGAGGATAACTAAAACCAAATGTTGTTGATGATGGTGGAGGTGGTGGTAATTGTGTATCTGGTGGTTTATTTGCTGGTGCAATTGTTGTATTATTGGGTGAATTGGTATGACTGTTTAATTGTGATGATTGAGTTGGTTGTGCATGCTGTTGTTGTGAATGAGGTGGTTGTGTATTTATTAGACTTTCCAAATGTGATTTTGGTGTTGATAATGATGGTACACTTGTAGTTGCAGTAGCATGAGCTGTCGTTGTTTGTGTAGTTGGTAATGCACTAGGATAGTAATTATAAGGTGGATGGTAAGACATCGTTCTTTTTTTTATATTACTAGTCCTTTTTGATGATTGGGTGGAGTTGAAAAAAAAAAATTGTATATATTAAATAGGCAATATTTCGTGATTTTTCCTTTTTTTTGTTATCCACCCAATTGATTTATTCTATTCTTGTTCTTTTTTTTATTCTATTGATTTTTGTTAATCGTGTCGAGTTATTGTTTGTTATAATAAATAAATATAAATAAATAGATGGAGATTTTGGTATTTTCTTAAACAGTCGTTGAAAAAAAAAAAAAAAAGGTCGTGTCCTAATTCAGAAATTCTATAGAAAAAAACTCGTGATTATTCTTATTATATTTTTTTTTTAAAGTCGATTCCGTTGTTGAATTTAATTATTTATAATTATTATGATAATAAACCACCCTGAATGTTTCTTTCAATTAATTATATATATAAATAGAATGTCGAATGTAAATAAACAAAAAAAAAAAATGAATGTCTTGAATAAATTTATTATAGAAAAAAATGTCGAAAAATTATATTAAATTAAAGAAAATAAAAATAAATTGGCATAAAATAAATAATAAACAAGTCGTTCAGTTTTTTTTTTTTTATATATTCTCTTTGTTGATTGAATTATGGTATTTGTAGAATTGATTTTGTAAAAAAAACTCCGATTGCCTATTAAAAGAATATAAAAAAGTGAAAAGAGAGAAAGTAAAAAAATAAAAAAGAATACACAAAAGTCAAAAAAAAAAAAAAAAAATTAAATTCAGATGGTTGGTGTTTGTTTGATATGGGTAGAAAAAAAAATATAAAAAATTTTAAAAAAATTTCTAAAAAATCGTTAATAATAAATAATTATTATTTCTTTTTTTGGTGAGATTTTTCTTGTGTGTGTGCACTCACTCAGTGTGTGGTGTGTGTGCTGCCTCCTGCTGCTGCTGTGCTGTGTGTTGTGTGTGACTTGCGGAATTAAAAAAAAAAATTGAGATGGTTGGGTTTTTCTGTTTAGAAATTTTTTCGGTTTAATTTTTAATTCAAAATGATTTAATTATAGTTTTTTTTTTGTTTTCTTTTTCAAGGAATTTTCATTTTTTAAAATATATAAATCGAATAAATTCCATTCACTTTCTATTTTAATTTGAATTCTTGTTCAAGTTTTTTTTACGATCGATTCTTTCACCTAAATTAATGTCAAAAATTAGCAAATACAGTAGATTTATTATAAATAAATAAACAATAGAAAAAAAAAAGTTATAACAAATTTTTTCATTTACAGATGACATATAAGCACCTTTTCACACTTTAGTAAAAGTAGATATTCCTAAAAATAATTTGTGGAACTAATTTTACTCTACATGTTCTTAGTCAATACAGTATAAATAATACATGACCAATAGTACTACTCTAAATTAATTTGGTGTGTTTGTTTCTGCGAAAGAAAATTTAATTCAGGTGGCTGGTTTTCTAAAAAAAAAAATTTAATTAGCTTGTGAACGGGAAAAAAGAAGTACAATCGTGTTCACAATTGAACTTGGAGTATTGTTTTTGGAACATTGGCTAATGCTTTGTTGCTAGTTCTATCTGTATGCTTATTGGTAGATAGTAATAATACTACAATACTAACATGCTGGCCTTTTTTCTTAATTTTGGCAACTGTGATGTTTAAAATATTATTTTACACTAAAGATAAAAACTTTATGCACTGTAAGCTTAATTTTTTTTTCTATGTGTAATTTCTCCCAAAAAGTTCTTAGTACTATCAATAATGTGATTGACAATTGTACAAAAATCATTGATATCTAACTTTTATGCATAAAACAAGAATACGTAACAATAGATACAGAGATATCTAGGGGGTTTTACAAGAATATAAACAAACCAAATATACATGTAAACAAAAGATTTCAAAGTGGGTTGGGCGAATCCTTACTATTGGTACGAGGGAGAGACTTTATCGCATCACTCCAGGTTGATTTTTTACCACTCAGATCTTTGGGAGTTGTAACTTTTTAATAACAATAAGGGGGATTAAAAAACACACTGACACTTGCTTTTAATGTGCTCAGACTTTAACACTGTGCACAAGCTCACTTTTTTTTTAATCTGATCTGATCTGAGTCTAATTTATAAAGATCTTTATCCGATCTCAGATCGTATTGTTAGATCCTTCAAGCTTGCGAATCTAATGAATCGATCGATCGATCTAAATAACTTTTTATCAATAAAAATACCAGGTACCAGGTAGGTTCCAATTGATGCTTAGATAAAGAATTTGCTAAGAAATTATGACATTGTTACAGATTTTACATATATTGTAGCAATCTTCTTTTTTTACAGTGCTTGATTATTGTAATACAATGATATATGCTTGAACATACGTACATTACAGTTGGTGATATAAACAAATTGAAATATATTGTATTCGAATTTTTAATACACCTTAGCCGCTTATTGCTATTATTAGTGACAGCCTTAGCGTTGTAAGTTTCATTTTGACGCGAATCATTCATTAGCGTATTATATTATTTTGAATTTTTTTTTTTTTTTTTTGTTTATTCTTTTCTAAATTTGTAATATTTATGATACGAAGAAAGAAAAAAAAAAAAAGAGTGTTTTAAACCCTGTTGGTCAAAATCGAGAAATTACTGAAGCAACCATCCTGTAGTACAAATCATAATAAACAAAGCGTTTTTCGCGCATGCACACTCAGGAGAAAAATAAACAAACAAAAAAATTGAAATAAACAAAATAACTTTAAAACACAATATACCTATTTTAAACTTAAATACATTCTTGTATCATTCAAAGCTTACTTAATATTGAATTAGACTAAAATATATATTACTGTATCAAAGTATAGATAGCAATATATAGGTATATTTACTATTGTCGCACTCGGTATTCTCTCACCCATATATGATCCAAAGCATACGAGGAATAATAACATCAACTACCCTTAACAATATTACCTGGAAGTAGCTCTAGAGTTCCTATTATAGTTAAGCCATCAAATCATTTATAAAATCTCAATATGCTTTTTACTTTACTTTACTTTACTTTTCAAAAAAAAAAATAAGGGTATACAAATTTGTCTCTAATAATGTTTCAAATCTCCCAGAATTTTTTTTAAAAAAAAATAAACAAACAAAAAATAAAACACCAAAACACGGTTTACAGTATATACAGCTTAACAAAGCTTAAAAGAAGTCCCACTATTTTGGTTACGCATCAGAAGAATAAGCGTCTGTGATTCTATTAACCGCCACATAAGAAACCTGCGCGCGCGAGCTCTTTTATATGCCGAATTTCAAGATCCAATTTATTACATAACCAAGAGCCTCCGATGAGCCGACGATTTTTATTGAAAAAAATTTCATGATTGAAAAAAAATTTGCAATGAATTCATTTTGTAAAAATAAGCTTATATATGAAAAAGTTCTATAAAATTTATAAATGTACCATTCAGTTGATAAGTGCCTTGGATCAGGAAATAGAATAAGGTTAATCCAGGCTATGAGGTAAGATTGGCAATTGTAATATAATATACTTCGATCTGGTCTCCTTTTTCCCCTCCAATCGTTCATTTAAATCTAAACGAAGCAGTGAATAAGGGACGTGTATGTAAAGCTAAGGAGAAAAGAAGATTTAAAAAAAAAGTGGGAAATTGATCTGATTTTATAGTAAAAAAAATAGTTACCCGGATTATTGAATTTTTTTTTTCTTTCTGGTGTTATTACCAGTGTATTTTTGAGAATATCTAGCTAAGTGGGGCTCGCGCGGCTCTAGTGAAAAAAAAAAAAATCTTCTTTTTGATTGAATCAATTTTAAGATCAATCTAAGATATCTACTTCAGCACTTAGTTTACTTTCACCATGGTGATATTATAAAGTGATAATTGTTACTACAGTTGTAATGTTCATGATTTATAGTCGAGTCTAAGAATTGAACCAGATATACACTCTAGTATACCACATAATACTGTATAGACTTCTTTCTTCAGTGAATTTTTTTGTTCGTTGTAGATATAAGTAATAGCTATTGTTACAATAATGAAATTTGTTCTTACAATTTCAAATCATTATTAATAAAACAAGAATATATATATAATAATCAACAATCTATTAAAAGAACATAATTTTTAAAAAACATTTTTTTGTTCTGGTACTAAATTTTGAACTTTACCATTAGTGAAAAATGCTTTTAAATTATCCATTGTAGTTTGTTCCATTAATTTTCTTGTTTCAACAGTATGAGTACCCATATGAGGTAATAATAAAACATTTGGAGCTTCTAATAATTCTTTTCTAACATTTGGTTCATTTTCCATAACATCTAATCCAGCAGCTTTAACTTTACCAGATTTTAAAGCATCAATTAATGCTAATTCATCAATAACTGCACCTCTTGCAGTATTAACAATAACAACACCATCTTTACATTTTTCAAATGCTTCTTTATTTAAAATATGATAAGTATTAGCATTTAATGGTAAATTTAATGATAAAATATCACTTTGTTTTAATAAATCATCATATGATACATATTCTGCATCACCTTCTAATTCTGATGATAATCTTGTTCTATTATAATAAATAACTTTTTTAAATCCAAATGGTTTAATCATATCTTTAACAGTTCTACCAATACCTCCCATACCTAAAAATCCCAGAACTTTATCTTTTGGATCATTTGCTTCATTTGTTGTATTAACCCAATTACCTTTATATAATTCTTGAATACCTTTACCAAAATTTCTAATTGCACCTAAAATTAAAAATACATTAGTAACAGCAGTTGCTTCATCAACTGCTCCTGGTGTATGACTAACTTGAATACCTTTTGATGTAAAAGCATCAACATCAATTAAATCATATCCTGCACCATTATTTGCAATAACTTTACATGATGATGGTAATGCTTCAGCTAATTCTTTATCAAATGGTCCAGTAACTGATCCAGAAAATTTACAATAAATACCATCAATATCATTATATTTATCTTTTAAATCTTTTAAAAATTCTTCTCTTGATTTAGATTCTAAATATAATAATTGACAAATATCTTTCATATCATCTGGATTGGCACTTAAATGATCAATTTGTCCTGTAACTAATACTTTTGGTAATCCCATTTTTGTTGTTTTGTTTTGTTCTATTTGCTATGGTTCTATGGTTTTTTTTTTTTTTTTTTCAATGAGGAAAGAAGGAGAGTGTTTTTTTAAAAAAATAGTGGATATTGATGTTGATTTATAGTTTTTTTTGGATTTTGAAATAGATTTGGTGAAAATTAACGTGGGGGGTTATTCAGTTTTAAAGCAAGGGTTATAGGTTATAGGAGAGTGGTGGTGTGTGTAGCGGTGGTGATGAAATATACACTGTAGATTCGATTCAGTTGATTTGTTGTTGGTTAGTTAACGCGTTGGGTCTTTTTCTAAGAAGTGATTTTACTAATGCTTAAATAGCCATTAGTACCAGTACTGTAAAAATTGCGCATCATAGCGAAACAAATTGCGGGGCAATTTTTTTTGAAATTTTTACAGCTGTTGAAGCAGCTTTAATCGGAAGTCCGGCCCGACTTCAGGGTAAACTAGTTGGTATTGAATTTTTTACCGCCACGGATACAATAAATTGGTATATCATGGTTATTGTAGATGTACAACTTTCAATTACTAGCTTCTGTTAATGTTATTTCTTTAATTTATAAAAGTCTTGAGGATTTCTTTCTCTTTTAGGACACCATAAGGTATTATGATATAACAATAATATTGTGTCAATGTTTTTTGGAGTGTCTAAGGTAGTCTATATATATATAAAATCATATTTATTTCGACATTTAGATTAAATATACTCGATTGTATATATATATTAAACGTGACATTAAATTTTAATGACAGTTTTTATTATGTATATGGTTTAAACATGATAGCCATTAATGCTCTTTTGAATCATATACATACATGTATATACTCGTTGCAAGCCTCCATGGATGTTTTTCTATTTAAACCACCTAGCCGCATGGTGTGAGGCTCACGATCTATAGATTGAATTTGAATATTTTTGAACGACCACGATCTACATACAAACAACTGTAGGTTCTAACAAGTACTGCCCGACAAATATATAGAGTTAGCCCCATTGCAAAGCCTATTATCATTTACTCAAGAAGGCCAGTATACACCGTGATTTACGAGGTGTTTGATAAAAAGTTTCATGATTGCAAATGAATTAAAATTTTCAATTGATCATTGCAAGATGGCACTAGTAAATTACTGTATTGCTTGGGATTAATCCTGTATACAAGACTCGAGCTGATCAAAATTATTAGCTAGATTATAATGAAGTATTAAGAACTGTGGAATAACTTATGGTTTTTCGATATCAAGCATCAAATGATCAGTTTTATTTTAGGAAATTGTTCCTATAGGTCAAAGTATAATTATAAAAAAGTCATTAAAAGCTTTTTTATAATACAATAAAGTCATTTGTATTGACCACAAGTAAATAGAGAACAATCAATCAATTGTAAATGGATATCTTAATAAACTTTAATACTATTTATTGTTCAATGTATCTAAAAAAAAAAGCTTATTCTCTCTCGTAAGTTTTTCCTCACAAAAAATAAATCTAATCTAATTTATACTTGTAATTGAATAATATTAGATTATGATGTAACAGTTTTTGTATAGTTTAAGGGTGGTATTACAATATTTGATTTTTTTGCATCTTTTTATGACCATTAACAGCTTAATATTGTTAATCGGCACAATGTTAACTTTGACTTTTTTAATTAGCCACATATCAGCCACAAATATATTAATTTCAATCTTAGCTCTAAAAAATAGTATAATATTTGAGACTTGGACTTATTTTAAAGTATCAGATTTCTATAGTATACTATATTATACTGTATCTCTAATATGTTGTATCAATAAATTATTATGAGATCGAGAGCTAGTTTATGTACCCTATATAGTGCTAGAAATGCAGTATATACTTATAAGTCAGCAAAAACGCTTTTAGATCAATTCTTAAAGTCTGTTTCAACTTTTGGTACTACTGGTACACAGAGTTTACTTATGACTCCGTGTATTAAAGTATTAAAAGTTTTTCGTATACAGTAAGTACCATATTATATTGTGATGTATTTAAAAAAATATGATTCGATTTAAATCACCAAAAAAACCGTTATAAATTTAAATCAATTACTAATTTGGTGACTGATATCATAAACACATTCTTAAATTAGAATTATTCTTCTAAATTGAATTGCATAACGGTTTTTTTATTATTATTTTGGCTTTTGTAAAATTTAAACTCAATTTTTTTAGTTCAAAGTGATAATATAATATAATATATATTGTATAAGAGTGGTATCGCCACTGCACTAGTACCATAATTACTAAATGAAAAAACGTACCTTGATAATATATAATACAATTTATTTTCTTTCAATACAATGTACAATTTATTTTCTTTCAATACAATGTCCAATTTAAATTGTATACATGTTCACCTCTAGTCCATTATTACACGTGGTAGAATCAAGCAAAACGTTTTCATGACCAAAAATTGGCACCACAAGCCAAAAAGAAAACCTTTTCTCGAGATCAAGCATTTTGACTGATCATGGACGATTATATATGCTATATTGAATTCTTAACATCTATTGACCAATATTGTGCACTTAGAACCCCCAATTGCACTTTTAATATTACACATAAACTTAGCTACAAATTCTTTTTAAAGTTTAATAACACAAAGAGAAGAATAAAGTTTTTCTGTTGATCAAACGACTCAACTTATAAAATTAAAGTTTTTTCAGGAAAAACGGTTCTTTTCATACCTGGAGTATAATTCGACGTAAATCTCACATTTGTAAAAACGGCATTATAACTGTACGAGAATCAATATTACATTATTGTATATACAATTTATGTGTCCTGGCCGGCACGTTAATTATAATTTTGATACTCACCAGCTTTAGAATTTTTAAGTTTATATTTAAAGTTCAATATAGTATCACATAAGAAACTTGAGATTAAGTTTATTCTATTCCACAACCAAAAAAAATTCAAATATATTAAAAGAAAAAGCCGTTGAAAAAGTATAAAATAAACTTTGTATAATAAACTTTTTATGATACTACTGTCTAAAGGATCATGCGGGACCGGTTTATGGATAACATTATATAATAAGGATAAGCGGGTTTCCAGTTCCTTTTAAATAATATACGATTAACTATATATAAGTTAGGAATTTAATCAATATTGATCACATTTTGTTTTGTCTTGAATCTTAAAAAGTGAGCTTTTTTCTTCTTCATTTCCTTTTACTGAAGTGTAGCACTAATAAAGCGTAAATGTCAGGTAATCAGCTTTTAATAAGTAACCAGTAGTGTCTTGTATTATATTAGAACTTTAATAGACCTGGCATGCCTTAAAATTTCGTTAACGAGTCTATGATATCAGACCATTTTCACCAACATTGGTCAATGGGTGGATGTTGGTGATGTTTTTTTGTCTAGTTTGTTTTGTTATGAGTAATACGTACTGTAGATATTTTATAAAGCTCTATAAAGCTAATAACTCATACGCCGTACTGAGCGAAGTCAGTACTGGGTGTCACTCGCCGGAGCAGGTAGTGGTACTATGGATAGTGAAGTATATAATTTAAAGATCTCGAGTATGCATAGTATAGGCTTATAACTTGTACAACGTTACATAATATCCATATAGACATAATATTACAAACAAGACGATGTATACATATATCTACAAGTAAGTAGTATTAATGTTAGAATATTATATATATATATTATAACTATAATGAGCTCTAATTATAATAGACTAACTATCTCAATTGTTAAATGTTAAAATAACTTTTTGATGATATAATATATACTGATATCTAGGTAGCATTGATATGTTTGTTTGTAGTTTTGTCTATATAGATATACAAGTTATAAGCCTATAGTATACAATTGTACAGACTCTATATATACTTCTGGTTTATTATATTTTTATATTTTATTTACTTTACTATACTACCACTATCTGCTCTGGCGAGTGACACCCAATACTGACTCCGCTCAGTACGTTGTATGAGTATATGTATAGTAGATAAATATTTGAAGTTAACATATGATATCGATGTTGCAATTGATATATATAATCATGAAGTTATAACTGGAAATTATAATCTGTAGAACCTCTCAATCAGTTGCAATATACAGTGTATATAACGTCCTGATCATGGTTCGAAAGTAATGTGTAAGCTAGCTCCTAATACTGGGGATACTGGGGTTTTTTTTAATTAAACTATGTATACTATAAGTAATTAAGTAATTAAGTAATTATAATGATCTAGAGCTCGAATTCTGATTAGATAGACACTTTCCTAGCTAGACGATGCATGTATATATCAATCATATAGTACATGTATGTATAGATGTATTCTACAATTAGTATTAATGTTTAGAATATATAGATAATTATAATAGATTAACTATCTCGATTGTAAAATGTTATTGGATGATATACTACAGTAGATACATTTGGATAATACTAATATTTAGATAAGTTGAAAGTTTAATCAAATTTGAGCACATTACCCATAAGCTATTTTAACTAGTTTTCGCAGTAATTGCGTATCGCATTATAAAAGAGTCAGTTAGGTACCCAAGAATCTAATGAAGAGTAATGGGTAGGTCTCAAGCATAGGTAAGAATACGAGGAATACGAAAATCCGAAAAACCTTCGTAGATGAAGCAAATTAGCCCCTGTAACTTATAAGTCGAGCCTTCGCTTCGCTCCGGCTCGATTATTTGAATTTGGGTTCTGGTACTGTATATATACCATGAAATCATCAGTAATTAATACTCTATATATACTAATAATTAATACTATAATTTAATGGGCAAAGAGCTCTGTTAATTGGGTAACAATTACTATAGCATATATTCCATTAATATACTGTATATAGCATGACTTTTGTGCCTGGCTTACGGACGGATGACAATTAATTATTATCCATAATATTGTGTAAACGCTAAACCAATTATTGAGAACTAAATATATATATGACTGTTATGCATGATTTTCAAAGCACCTGGTATAGATTTTACGGTACCTATCTTATAATTGGTACCATTGGTGTCAAACGGGTTTTTTTTATTTAAACTTTTAAACTCCTTAAATTGAAAAATTAAGATTTCTCAACGGTCGTGTAAAAAATTTATTATTTGCATTCCAAAGTTCATCATATAATAGTTAATATACATTATTATTATGGATATAAGCCCTGATATTATTAACATTATTAAATCTAATATTATTAGGCTTGTTTTTCCTTAGAAATAGGTAACAGTACCATCCATCAAACGTATATTTAATGTGTACCAGCCAGCTTAGATGAAAGAAATACATTAAAGACATGCATATCGTTGATATACAATACCAGTATTGTAATAATTTGTATACAAAATATATGAAACCAGCTACACCGGTCACTAGGATAACAAACTTAACCAAATTGTTTATGGCTACTGCCCAATTCATGGATGGTAATACACTGCCAGCTGTGAACGAATTACAGAAACTTCATACAATTCTAACAGTTGCATCTTATAATACTTTCTTGGTGTGCTTCTGTTATGTACCTATTTTGAACTCACTAATGTCCTTTTGATGTATGCACTAATGTTTATTAATTAAATTTGCATTACTAAAAAATAAAACTAACGATAATCCCTTTTTTAATAATAGAATTTTTGTATATTATCCTGTTTGTTCGAAAAGTATAATAATACCCATTTAATTAATAATTCTTTGAAAATTACCAGTATCTGTATATATACAATAATTTAATATTTATTATATACTTAAGACCTTCTACTAATTATAAAATTTTGAACAGCATACAAGAAGACAATTAGTAAATTCTCAATTATGAAATTTAGGTACCTCAAATAATGCAATATATTTTATTATTTATCATATTTTTGTACAGCTATATTTGGATGGAACAAATTCAAAACAAAAAATTAAACCATTTATGGAATTAGCTCGCCCTATTAACGATAATGCCAATCATTCAATGATCAATTGCAATATTACTATTATTTTATCGATCATTTGACTAGAAATTGTATATTATCAACTATTACATATACACTATCTATAAGACCAAGAATATTGGCACTACTTAATTGAATCATTGTCTATACTATCAGTATAAAAACCAAGAATTCACATTTGGCACTACGGAATTGAATCATATAATGAATTAGTTTGTGCTGTTAACTAGACCTAGATCCATACCATAACAAAAGACATTCTATACATTGTAGATATAAAGAATAACCTGCATTAGAAAGAAAGAGGTAAAAAACAATCTAGGAACAAGATGCAAGGTACAAAAAAGAACCTGCTTGAACTAATCCAATCGTTTGAAAAAAAAAAACTTTTTGCGTATTCTCAATTGCTGTCATTGCATATGAGTTAGTCTTGGTTCTACTTTGTACTATATATCTGCAGTAACTTGAAGTTAGAATCTAACGTGTTCTATGCAAGCTATTACTTACTAAATCCGTTTAATCGAATTATTTTATTACACCTGGGGTAAAGATTTCTCCTGCAGTACTGTATTCAGGAACTTATTACAAACGTTTTTATAGAATCTTCAAATACATTCAACATCACTCAAAACCTGACAATTCAAAATAAAAAAACTAATAGAAGGTATGAAAGTTTGTATTACCGTATTATATTGCTTCTTATTCTTAATTTGTTTATAATAATATTATTTTGGACGGCGAATATGTCCAATCTCGATAGTTTACAAAAAAAATATCATGATCGATATCTTTTATAATCTTTTTGTCAAGAAAATAATATTTGAATCATGATCACTTAATTACCAGGTATCTTGGTGAATGATTACTCAGGTATTAATTTTTGGAGTGCAATTTGCAAATTTGTTACAAGCATTGCTTAGCAATTTTACAAAATCACATAAATTATTATTTACAAGAAGTTTGAAAACAACAGTTTTTTTGACTCTCGGTATTTTCGCTATCATTCAAAAAAAAAATATTATTTCAATTGAAAACAATTCATTCAAAATTTAAATTTGAATCAATAAAATATTATTTAAAAATCTAATATCTTGGTTTTGAACCATCCGATATTATAAAATATTATATTGTAACTGTTAAAGACTGCCAGGCATGCATAAATAATGATGGATGGCATCGTATAAACAGGTCCGAATCCATTCTTTATAATTTTGACAATGATCCAATGTCTCATGAATCAAAGACATCGAGCCGAACAATTTTTTTTTCTCTTTTCTATAAATTTTCAAGCCACTATAAACTGAATCAACCTACTGTACCTTTTAAGACAATAAAACAACATTTTGTTTTTCTTTAAGAGAGAAACACGTTATTTAGTTACATTGAACATACCACCAAGAAAACACCTAAAACATAAATTCATTCAAGCAAGAAAGTTAAAACTCAGGGGGAGAAAACCTCTTTAGAAACGACGAAATCAGATTATACTTTTTACTCCAACAAAAAAAAAATAAAACTGTTAATATCATCAAACCCGTCATATTATTTGTACTGATGATAACAATGTTTCTTAGAATTTGAGTCACCAAAGAAAACGTCTTTTTTTCTTGTCATTTACCAGAATTGGATCAAGTTCCAATAAGTTGTTTACTTTAAACAAAAATTTAACCAACTTCGGGAGTTATTTTCTTCCATAATGATGTATCTCCCCATATTTTTGAATTCACCAATGGGGTTCAGAATGTTTGGTTGATTGTTTAAGTGATCAACCTGAGAGAAATCAATCCAGAATTCATGTCAACCAATCATTTGTTAGCTGTACCTTACAGTATGTTTTTAACTCTCTGGCCCTTAATGTGTAATAAATATACCGCATTCGGGTTACATTGACCAGCTTAGTCTTATAATTTTTTTCATTTTACTACAGTAATAGTCAAAACACACCGAAAAAGTCTCGTAACAATTGATTTGGCG
Organism: Blastobotrys capitulatus; assembly: GCA_030564325.1. Classification (NCBI taxonomy): domain Eukaryota; kingdom Fungi; phylum Ascomycota; class Dipodascomycetes; order Dipodascales; family Trichomonascaceae; genus Blastobotrys; species Blastobotrys capitulatus. The sequence continues at coordinate 62,602 of JAJLUL010000045.1, forward strand.
TGGAGAAGTCGTTAGAATTCATCATTTTCATTACTATTACTACCACTGTCCTATAGCTAGCTCTAATACCTAAATGACCCGTTAAACCTTCTCATGTGTAGTTATTTCCCGTTTTTTTTCTCCATGGCTGCAGGCTGTTTGTTTACCTTGAATGGACCAGCTGAAGATTATAATTTTTTTACGGAACGGGTTTCTACGAAATAATATTCCAAGAGTTGGTGAATTTTTCATATTGACAAACTATATATGAGGAGTCAATAAATGTACCACTAATTTGTTGATTCTTAGGACCTAAAAGTACTGTATTTATCAATTTATTGTTGAAATATTTTTTAAATAATATTCGCCTTATTACTAAAGTCTCGAGTTACTGTAGTATATAATAAATAAATTATTAATAATTATTATTATCAAAAGGAATAAAGGGGAAATTCAAAACGTTCGGTTATTAAGGATTTTTCATTTAATAGTAATAATAATAATAATAAAAATACCAAGAAAGTCTCAATCTAAATAATAATTATAATGTAGATGGCTGTTATTATCACATTAATATTAATAATAATATCCATTCCTTTTACTGTAATATTTAACCTGATATACCTTGATAAAGGTTTCGATAGATAATGGAACGTTTTATTGATATCCAGCCTTCTCATTTAAATTCTGAACTGATTATATAATGGATTAAGTTGTTTTTAGAATTCAGGTATTAATTAATATTGATAAATGTCATAGATCATATGAGCCATCGCCATTGTTTTTCTTGAAAGACAATGTGTGCTTTTAAATTCTTTTGATCTAATTTTAGTAAGACGTGTATCTGATCCAATTATAACTCGGAAGTTAAAGTTGTTGATGATTTATAAAACCTGTGCCTCTATAAACAAACCTTAGTAATATAATACAATGATTGTAATTATGTATCAAATCCATTATCTCGGGATGTTCCTTTCTATTGTTGAATTAAAAAAATAAGAACATACAATGGCAAGTCTAGTACTGGGTTGATGTTAAACTATTATATAACTATACTATGGTAATTTATTACTATTATATGTAGATAATCAAATTCGGTTTAAGTAGTCTAGTAATAATATTTTGACCAAGGTAATTGTAGAAGTCCAGGTCGACCAAAAAGAAAAAGATAAAACAATCATTATAGGAGTCATGGTCTACGAAATCTGGCGGGTCTGCCAATTTATATCTGAGATCTATAGCTTTAAATTTATCCTGGAGTACTATTCTCAGAGACTACTACAGTAGATATTTTGTAGTAGCAGTTAATAAAAAACCAGTTGTACTTGTACATTCTTGTAAAATAATTATTTCATTAAACTTATTATACAGTATATCTAAGCCAAAACGTAATTAATTATATGAAAGCCAGCTTGTATACATGGCTAAGGTAACAGCTATACCTGGTTTTTGTATCAATAATAATTTTATCGGACATCATTGGTTGAAAAACAATACCCTTTTTACCTGGTAAGTAAAATGATTATGCAGATGTGCAAAAAGGGGTACATGCATTGTTCAATATTTTTATCATCAAAAGCGCTGCGTCTTAGCACGTTTAATTTGTTATTACGCTACATCTACCTCTGAGAGTGTAGTAACCTATTGAGTACCAGTATTTTTCAACTCAGTGTGTGAATAATTATTTACAAATAATTATCGTACTTTTGTGGTCTTAACATCATAGTTCAAGTATTACTATGAGATATTACTTAAAACCCAGAGATCTTTTTTATCAAAAAATTTTAATCTCTATTATTCTTTAATTTTTTTAATTTAGATTAAAAAATCGATCATTCTACAGTATAATATTACATTACAGTATACATTAACAAGCTAGTTATTCTTGTAGTCTTTTTCTCAATTGAGCTACGGATTACGAAGGAGGCTTTAGTAATTAACAACAATTTACCTAATATTATTTAATGATTCTTAGTAAATTGATGCTCAAAAATTGATAGAGACAAGACGCAAGTTACTGAACCAAAACGAGTACATTTCAATTTACGTGCATCGATAAAATCAATACAAAGTCTTATAACCCACAATCCCTGAACGTCAATACTTTGTATTTACTACTTCTGTATCGATAATTGTATTTTTATTGTGAAGAATTGCTTACATTTACATTGTGTAATTATAATTAATTTAACAAACTGACATTAATTACCAATACAATGTTATAATACAATCCATAATTGTTAACCCATGTAGTTTTAAATGACCCCATTGTCATGGATTCATCATAAATTATTGTTATGTAAGTTCACAATCCCATTGATTAACAGTGGTCCACATAAATTGACACTCAGTTATTATGTAGACAATGCAACAATGAAGCTCAGTAAGACTTTAAAGCGGCATCTGGATACAATCAGTGTAAATTTTTTCAATTCAATATGGATACATTAGAGCTATCTGCACAATAATAAATCTTGGAATTATTCCAACAGTGTTTATTTACAGGGGAAGATAAATGAATTAAGCTCAGCTAAGAATAATAATAATAAATAAATTGGTTGTAAAGGCCGATCAAGGGGTTTGACTTATATATTCCGAGGCCTTAATTACCCGATTTGAACTCTGATAAAATGAATTTTTTATAGCAATCATCAGTAATATTATATTTGATATGAAAATTTATGGAGATTTTCCTGATATGGATATATGCAGGTTGGGACTCTTTAAAGCGTTCAACTTAAGAATTCTTTTAAAGAGGTTTTTTTTGGGTGGAGTTATTTTTATTATATTATTATTACTGTATCGGATGCAACTACAGTGATCTACTGTAAGCTTAAACAGTAACGAATTTATCGCCGGTTTTACTGTTGAACTGTTTTAATCGTTTCTTTATCCGGGTCGGAGCTACAACTACAATGATCGATTCTTTAATAATTTACATGTAATCGTAATTTTGAAAAAGGATCTTCATTAACATACTGTAATCGATCGAGATCTAAATCTGAATCTACATCAAGAAATCGCTTTTGATCAAGAAAAATTTATCGATCCATAATATTATCGATTGTACGTTACAAGTAAGGGATCAACAATAGATATAAAAAATATTTTTAGAACGCAGACTCAAGTCATTGACAACTCTATTAAGATGGATAGTCGTCGTCGTACAACTTGTACTGGTAGCCTTGGGTGAAAATAAATTATTATACCTCTATCGATTAATGAATAAACAGAAGCCCGTTGACAAAATAACATGATCATTACAAGGTGGTACGGTACTACATCTTTATGACAAGTTGGCTAATGATGATATACAGATGTCGAGTAATTCTCTAAAGCGCTTAAGTGATTATAAAACTAGTTATATATTGGAGAAAAAGGACTGCAGATATGGTTTAATATCTGGATGGTATGGTTCAATTGATATATATTTTTAAGTCTCACTTGGTGGACTAGAATTTGTAAAAATGCAAGATTAGCTTTGCATTATTTTTTGAGTTAATTACCGAGTATAACTGATCAAAGCGCAGGAACCATTAAAAGAAGTGATCTAGTTACTATTAGAAATAATAATCATTTTTTTTCTGAGAGGCGAGTTTTTGAAAAAAATATCTTAAATCATAATTATTTCAATCGATTAATCTAATATATCCGATCTTGATCTTGATCTCGAACATTATCGTTACATCCCGGGTTACTGTCACTTTCGTTACTGTGTAACATTATATATCGATATTATATAAAACGATGCTGTTACCGCGTCTGGTACCAGCTAACAGTATTATATATAATATTATCAATGATAATATTTTTTTCATCGATCAGAGCAGCTTCTTATAAATAAATAATCTCAATTGATCTTGCAGATCTCAGTAAACGACTCCTCACTTCTGAGATCCAATAATTATTGTAATCAAATCCCCTAAGGAATCTTAAAATCTGTAAACTTACTTGTATAATCATAAATATTAATGTACAACTGTACATGTATTACATTGATATTATCCGACATAATCTGATGTTAAAATCGGTAAAATCTCAGGTCTGCACTGCAGAGTATACAATACAGTATTATCAATATGACTTACACTAGTGCTGGCTGATACTAGTGAGTAGGTAATCAATCATACTGTACAATAATATTTGAAAGATTATTTCAAATTAGTTGAACTACTGCATACATATATATTTCTAACATCATACAGTAAAAACATACGATACCAAATATTTTTATCATTATAATTTATGATATTATTTGTTCAAAGGCGTCCTCCTTGTTATAATATACTTGCTTAAAGAAGTGAAAAAGCTTTTAAATAATTCATTAATTTATTAAAATATTATTTCATCAATATTAACCTAAACAATCCGATTTTTTACGAAATTCGGCAAAATCAAACGTACGCCTACAAACTCTGCAATGTTGATAATTAAACAGTTACAATGGTAAATCGTTTTATAATACTAGCATAAGGCCGAAATTTTTTGGTACTTGAATAAGATTGATATTAAGCTAAGCGTGTTAGATAGTCTCAAGTATCACATATATTACCTATATATGTATCATGATCATGTATCTCAAATAGAGCTCTAGTGTAATAAAATTTAACCATTATACCATCAAATAGTTGTACCTCGGGATGTACCGTAGCAAAATAGAGATATATCATGATCATTACAGATTTAAAACATATACTAATGCCTAACCTGCGGCTTGCAGCTGAAAAAGCTCTTATAATAGTATAGAGGGAGATATATCGGTGATCTTTAAAAATAGAAAAAGAGCGACAGGAACATAATTAGTCAGGTTATGTATCTAAACATGAATTAACTCTACCACTCAGTGTAATATTAAAGCCAAGGGACTGTATACATACACCCTTACAAAAAATGGCTATATAAACCAGATGTATGTGTTAGGTTAATTTTTACATGTACAGTTGTACCATACATCATGATATATACACATTTTGAATGAATTAATTTGATTTTATCACTTACAGTAGTTGAAATCACACCATTTACAGTATATTAGAATTGGCTCCACATTATTTTCACCACTGTATACATCTACAATTTTATATACCCAACTAGAATACTTACTATCCTTTTTACGCCTCAAATGATATATCTTCGATCAATATATATCATAAAATTCATTCATATGATTCGGGAGTGGATGGTTTAAAAACTACCGGTCCCTTAATTTAATTAAATATATTATATTAAAAATTCAAATCATGAGCTCGTATACTAGATCATGATGAAAATAAATGGGGTGATTATAAGAAAAAAAAAATTAATGCCTTTCATAAAACTTTTACAATCAATTTATAAAACTTAACAATTAAAAAAAGGATGAATGATTGTGAATCTGAAATTTATCTTGGTATTGTTAAACCCTGCTTAAAATTTACAATTCAGGTTTACATCTTATTTCAAGCTCAGAGCTCTGTCTATTACCTAAGGTATACATAAGGATCTCAACTAATAAAACCCTGAATATCGTTTATACTAAAGCCAAGTTTCTTTCAACTCCAGAGGTTTCTTTAATAAGTATCATTTATTAGTCGTTTTAAGAGTGTATAAATGCCAACTTCATATGATTTATAAAAACCATAAAGCACGTTCCTTATGACTCAGTTTTTGTTTCTCAATTTTTTTTTTTGTTATACTATAATAGTTTTTGGCAGGCTTCCATTTAGGTACCACCTCCCCGCCATAGATTAACATATTTAGATGTGATTAGATAGATTTATAAGATTGTGTATAGATTTGAACACATAAAAAAAGTCATACTCATCTTTAGATAGAATATTTGATTATAGAAAAGAAAAAAGTACCTTAGTGGTAGCTAAGTAATTTACAATATGGGGTGGATTTAATAGCGATCATCATTTACCACACTAAAACTACTAGCTATATCAGATATTAACTTCAGTACCAGGTATACTGTGAAATGGAGTTATATATATATATTACTATACTGGTTAAGCTGCAGTGCAGCCATTGTAATAATGGATTCTTATAACATCATCCTATCTCATGATGTGGTGGTCTTTTTTTTCTTTTTGAACCCTGTAGGTCATTACTACTTTTGTCAATGAATAATCTTAGAACTTTGCCGTATATTAATTAGAATTCAAAGAATACAGTAACTGTATTATAATACTATGGTATTCTATAGACTCTAAGAGTTCATAGTAAGTTTAGCTCATCGCTAGTTATTTATATCTCAGCTTCTATTAATATCATATGTATATAGGTACCATAAACTTTACCGATCATTCGAAATAGAATATTGAAATGGATAATCCGAAATTCTCGGATGTTCGTGGATAATGCTTCATCAAAGATTACTGGTACCTGATATCATTATTAATGATTAATCATGATATCTTTTATCAGCTCATCATTAGATTAATTATAATTCTTAGGTAAGTAAGTAAGTCTATTAAACCTAGCTAAAAGAAATACAGCATCCTGATAGCTCTAGCAATTAATCTATGTGATAATTTAAAATTTAAGATATCGATGTAATTGAACTAGAGAAATAACGTCTATGCATTACAGTAGTAGATATATGTTCTACTTATCTTTAGCATTAGCTAAACCGATGAATTCATTTATAAATAGACAAATCAATTGCTATTTTCATGCATTCTCAGTAAGCTTAAGCTAAGAATTTCTAGGTTGGATGTTCATGAATCTATGATGAAATTTATTGTAGGAGCTTCGAAATACATGTACTTATAGAAGGTTTGTAGGTCCAAAATACACTTAGAACGTAATCAAAGCTTAAAGTAAAACTTTACTACCAGGGTACCAAGAGCTCTCAGGGAATCATTTTTTGCCCGTAATTTAACGAAAAAAAAGTAAAAATTATATATTGTATGAAACGGTGCATGCATGATGCAGAGTACAAAGCAAGCATGCAACAAAACAACAAAAAACGGTTTTTATGCACGGCTCTGCAAAGAATTTTAAAAAATTAAGAGCGAGCGCTAGCGCTCTGCGCTGCGCCCAGCTGCGGCTTCTTAGTAACTGTAAAAAAATATTTACGCTATACATGCATGTGCAGTGTAGTTAACAAAATTTTATTTCTAACGGTCGATAAATTTAATTTTAAACGCTCTTTAGACTCTTCTAAGTGGAGAAAAACCGTTACAAGCTTAGCTTAATACTCTAATATATAACTGATAGGCTCAAAGACTGATATTCCTACACAGACTGACAGACTTTGTACGTCATACCTTTTTTATTTTTTTTCTACTTGCTTTGAGACAGTGGTACAGTAATCATCAGCGAAACTTCAAGAACTTTTTTTAGTTTAGCAGTGTTTAAATAGATAGTGGTGGGTAAAAATTATTTGAAGTTGATATATCTAAGTTCTAAGGTAGAAAATGTTAGTTAGTTACCAAAATAGGATATATAATATGGAGAAAAATATCCTGAATAGATTATAATAGAAATTTCATGAAGAAATGTAAAATAAGTTAATGAGTTCTTCATAGACCATGAGATTACATACACTGTAGGGATATATATGCGCTATAGTACGTACTTTTTTTTTATATTTTATTTGTAGTGCCCATATATATTTTATGGCAGCTGGCGGTTAATAGAATGATGGTCTGGAGAAAGCAGTTCAAATGTCTAATCAGATTGAGATGAGGATCTACAAGATCGTGAGGCTTTGCCATCAAAGCTATAGACTGCGGCGCAATTTGACAAGCTTGTCGACATGTACAATATAGGTATAAATATAGAATATTGTTCCTGGACTGTCATTTACTTCATTGTAAGGCTGAACTTTTTTTCTGACATGTATGAAAGTATGGTTCAATTGATTTAATTTATATCAGTATGTCACTGGCTATAACTATATTCTACTGTATATACATGAATACTGTAACACACTAATAAGCATTCTATTAAGTGGCGCTTAAGCAAATTTGTAGAGGCTTATAGGAAGTATTAAAATGAATCAAAAAAAATTAATTTAACGCCCACCCAGTTCATAAAAAAAAAAAAAATCTAACCGTTGCCACATCAGATACCGGTAATGTGAGGCTCACACCTTTATCATCAATATCTCACGATGGGCAATGTACAGACCGTTTTAATAAACCTTTAATAACTATATAATGATAGAAAGGGGACAACTTCTGTTTTTTGACACTTGATAGATACAGTGTATATTTAAAAAACATGGACGAAGATTCTTAGTATGACCAGAATAAGGCATCAACAAATTTAAACAACTTGTGATTCATCTTTTTAATTTTATAGAAAAATTTCATGGGCATAGCATATACACCACCTGCTGAAAAAAAAAAAAATGGAGGATGGTTTTTCCTCCTCGAGCTCGAGGGATCCATAGTTTCAATTTTCAAGCCACAATTTAATTGGAGACTTTTTGAATCCTTAAAAAAAATTGAGGCTAGTGTTATACTCTGAACCTCTTTTTTTTATTGGCGAATCAGTCTTTACTACCAGTAACTACTTTTCAGGTCCTCATTGGATCCTGTTTTTTCTTGTATTTAACGGCTTTATACTTGTATTAACTGTATTGAAGTAAAAAAAAAAAGTTTCTAGATCATAGCTTACCAAGCCTTATGATGTTCAACTCACTTTTAATTGTTTGACTTAGAATTAACTAGAAAAAGTGGACAAGAAATTGATGGGGGATCGATAAAATGGTCTTGGTTGTACCAGCTGTTATGGTAGTCTTCGGAATGTTCCTATATGCAATTGAGTATTAACTTTGTTAAAATGATTTGAATATTAGAGATCTTGATAATCTAAGAAACGCCTTAAAATAGGTGTTAGTGAAGTAATTTGTACCCTGATTGAATACTGGAGAGAGGAAAAGGAAAACCTATGATCATTATAAAAAAAAAATAGTCATCAATCATCGAAGGAAATTAAGAATAAATTGTTACTCAACAAAAAAAAGTATATTCCAACCCTTACCTTAACTAATAATCAATTAATAACAGACTTCTTAATAATTGGTATACTATATATAACTAGATAACAAACTTTTAGTACTAGTGTAGTGCTCATTATTTTGGGTAATATGGGAAACCCGCCTTGAGAATTATCCCCAGGTTTTTTCAAAGTTAATCTTAGATTTGATTTTTTTTTTTTCGGATCATCTCCAGGATTTTTTTTTTTTAAAGATCTTACTTAATCATTCACGATTGACAAAAACTCTTTTCACATTATCAAGATTGATTAACTGTGTATATACTGTAAGATACATGTAATGTACAATTAGAGTCTGCGCATTACACTAAGTTAAAGTGTACAAAAAAGTTTTATAGATTTTGGTTTGATCATAAAAAAAACTTTTGACCATCCATCCCCATTTTCCGGATAATCGATCATGGATTACGGCATTACCGTCATATGGGTATCGATACCTTTCTTTTTCTAATAAAAAAGTTTTTACTCGGGAAATAAACACATAATGACAATGTTACTGTGTACAAATGAGTTATCAAAACGTGTCAGTTTTGATGAAAAAGACGATCGAAAATCGATCTTTAAGTGGATTTTAAATTCTCGATGCATGGTACACTCAGTTAAAATGATTGGTAACAAAACTGTTGTATCGGTTACTATAGATACTCAGAGTTTAGTTCGAAGCATCCAATTGCAATCTCAAGGAGAACTATTATAAGGCCATTAGTAGTTGTTTAAGCTAGCCAACTTATAATATATTGAAGGGTATTTAGGGTGTGTTGCTAAGGTCAAACAAGTATATAAAACATTCAGAACAAGATCGATATATATATAATAATGATTCACATTATGTAAACTTTTAATATAGCAGAATTAACACCATCGAATGTTGAATGATTTAAATGTTATTTAAACAGACTTGTTAAAATAGAGTAGTGCCAGTGAGTCTATTTATACACTACCCAAATCGGAGGATTCGTTTGATTTAAAAGAGAAATCAGATAACCAAATCAAGTAAATCAAAAAATAATAATAATCATTCGGAGTCCTTCAAAAAAAAAAAAAAGTTGACTGACTTTCAGTAAATTTTTTTTTTTTTTTTTTTTTTTGATAATCAATCAATTGAATACACTAAATCAGGTATCTCCACTAGTCAATGAATCACATTCCATGATTATTTTTTAACTAAAAAAAAAAAAAAAAAAAAAAATAATCATTTTTCTACTTGAACCTAATCTTTTTTACTTTGAACAATTTCGGATCCCCCCAACATCTATTTCAATCTTTCAAGACATCAAAATTTTTTTTTTAAATTGATCATGATTGATTTGCTTCTCCATCATTTTTCAAATACCCATTAAACGGGAAGTGAGCTCGTTGTCTCCATGTTTATCCGTTAATTGGGGAAGTTTTTTTTGGATCCCCCCGGGCAAGCTATAAATGAGCATACAGCATCACTTGGGGGTGTTGTACACTGTGCGCTTGTACACAGTAAAAGCTTCATAGTACAATTTATTCATTAATTAATATATTACGGATTGATAACTTGAGATCTATTATAACTGTTTACTAGTATAATATGAGAGATTTCATTGCTATAATAGGTACAGAAATATACTAGTAGAGAGCGAGATACAGCTTAAATAATTAGTCAACCTGCTTATAATATATCAAAGGTACAACAACACATGGGCACTAGTGCTTATAAAAATTCAATCTTGCTTTTCATACCTGAGTTATCACCAACTGGTAGTGTACAGGTAATTGATTCAGATCGCCCACCTTTAAACACACCAAATTGATACTCTTTATAATTCTTTGGAATTAAAAGAAAAAAAAAAAAAATAATATATTGAACTCTAAAAGTTTAAACTTCGAATCTGATCATTATTGCAATACATATATGTATATTAAAGCTTAAAAAAAATATATAAAACTGTCGTTTGATAGAAACCGTTATCATTTTTTTACATACCACCAATGTATCATTGCAATATTCAATAGTATATATTCAAAAAGTTTAAAAAAAAGCACTTGCCATATGGTATAATTACTACTAATTACCGTTACACCTTAACTATATATACACTAGCTAGTATATACATAGTAACTGTATAAAACTACTAAATTAGGAAAGTGTAAAGTGGAGAAATTTTTTTAGGCTTTATTGGTATATTTTAATTAATTAATCAGTGAAATTTTACCTTTGGGAGCATTTTGATGAATAAAATACATATTATTTAAAACATCAAAGTATTATAACATAATGTTTATCTATCTCTTATTGTGTGATGTTGACAGTTTGATGTGATATCGATGATGATATTTGATGCTTTATTGTTTATGCATCCTCGAAGTACAGTAAGAAAAAAAAAATGTAAAATATGTCAGGCTTTATTTAAAGGGGCAAATAAGAATACAAAAATGCCAACGGGATCGATGGGTAGCTATACCGTAATGGTGATGAAATTTGATAGGCTAGACCTGGGTCAATGACAAAAAAGTGCCATTTTGACATATTGCATGATATTTTAGTATAATTACAACTGACCCAGGTCTACTTTCTACAGCCTCTGGTCTTCTTGAACATCTGTCAAGTCAGGAGAGAGGTCGACGTCCAGCAGTACAAAATGGCCGTGTAACGGCTCGATGGCCAGATCTTATATAACCGTTGAAAATTTTTTAAAAAAAGCATAAACAAAAAAAGCCAAAAACGGCTTGAGCCAGTGCAGCTGGACTGTTGTACTATAGTAACTGAGTGTACTTGTTTGTACCTTAGTTGGGAAAAGAAAAACAAAAAAAAAAAGTTTAAACGCTGCAGCATGATTTTCCGCTCAAGCTTTATTAACCGTTATTACGACTTTTCCCCCTTAAAACTGCTTAAAGAATAGAAAAAAAAAAAGTTAAACGCTGAATAAAATTAAAAAGGAGGCTGGCCGTTTCCGCTTGTACCCATTAGTACAGTACAGTACACGCTGTAAAAATTCAAAAAAACTGTCAAGCTGCTGTTAACCCAACACTGTATACCAGCTTGAGAGCTACAGTGTCAGTTAAAAAAATTATTTTTTCAGATCTGACAAAAAAAAAAAAAAAAAAAAAACCGTTTCTAACCTAATTATTCATAAAAAGTAATTCCTAGCCTTGCGCGAGCGATTCTTTTCTTTCTTTTTTTTTTGCTGTAAATTATTTTTTCAAAGCTGTGAAATTTCAAAATCTGTACACTGCACGAACATAAAAAAGCAATTATTTTACTTCCCAACGCTCGAAAGGTTTTCTTTCTCCTCTTTCTTTTTTGAGCAGCTTAGAAAAAACCCAAAAAAAAGCAATTATGATAAAACTCTAAAAAGAAACTAACTTTTTTTTTCCCTCTCTCCAATACACCAAAAAAAAAAAACGGTAAGAAAAAAAAAAAAAAAGGCTCATTTAAAAGAGACTCACAATCCATCAATTTTATAAAAAACTCCTTTTTTTTTATTCTTTCACTCTCTCTAAACTATTTATTGACTTTTTATTTTTATCTATTTTTTTAATTCAAAATTCTACAATAACATATATACTAAAATAACAAAACGAGACTCTTCAACAAAACTTACAAAATATGAGTGTCTCCAGTACAACAACTATTTTATCAAGGCCTAGTTCATCATCAACACGAACAAGTTCATATAGTTCATCAAGTTCATCATCATGCGATTCTTTTAGTAGTAGTTGTAAAATTCCAAATTTGGATGATATTTTGAATGATAACGCACCAGAACCATATACATTAACAGCATTTTATCAATATTTAAGTTCTAATCATTGTCAAGAAATTTTGGAATTTGCATTAGATTGTGAACGATATAAACAATCATATTATGGATGGCATAATAACAATTCAACAAGTATATCAAATGCTTGTTGTCAAACTACAACAATTTTACATCATGCATGGAATAGTATTATGAATCAATATATTAAACAAGATTCTCCAAAAGAAATCAATATTTCATGTTCAGTTCGAGATTCATTATTAAAATTTATTACATCAAATCAAAAAGAACCAATTCATCCAAGTCATTTAGATAAAGCATTACAACAAGCAAAAGATTTGATGAAAGAAAATGCATTATTTCAATTTTTTACTAATGCTAAATTTTCAAATAGACCATTAAATTCTCATCATTATCATAATACAAATAAAAGTGATGGTTCAGTAAGTTCTTATAAACATAATTCTCAAGAATCTTCACCAACAACAACAACAGTATCATTACAAGATGAAAAAAATTGTTATAAAACACAATCTTATAGTTTACAATTAAATGGTTGTGATTATAAGAGTAATAAAAGAAATACTGTTATTAATGGTAGTTTACCAGCAAGATTAATGACAACTAATGATGTTAAAATTAATGATTCTCAAAAGAAACATAATTCAATGAATATGAATAATTGGAGAAGTTCAGGTCATTGGAAAAGAATGAGCCAAAAATTGAAATTATTCTAATTTATTTAACGAACTTTTGATGATTGATAGATTTACTAACAGAAACAACAACCACAACACAACACAACCACCTTTTGCATATGTTACTTTGGTGTAACAAAAAAATTATTTATTTATTTATTTTCAAAAAATCTTTTTTAATAATCTAATGTGTATAGATAACCAAAAAACTAATTTATTTATCCTAATTTTTTTTTTCTATTGAATTTTTGTGCCTTTTTTTTTTTTACTTGTAGTGTTTTTATTTCTCCTCTTTGAAAGTTTTTTAATAGAATATGTATATTGAATAATATTACTAAAAGTATTACGCAAAGATGATGGAAGGCTTTCATTATATAACCATTATTGGTATGTACAAGTTGTACGTATCAAATACGTATTGTAGTTGGTAGGTACACGGATTATTTATTATAATATTCTCCACTTTTATGAACCTTTTAGTAATTATAAATATTATGTCAATAGCCATATTATATATTATAACAGAATTTTTTCAAGCCAAAAATTCTTTGTCAAGTCATATTATTATATGTCTGAAATCTCGAAATATCAAAAAGATTTGAGATGGATCTCCAAATTTTATAGAAAAGCAGCAATATATTACATATATATCTCTTGTCCCTTACCAGGTAGTAAGATTCTGGTTTCAAGCAGTACTTGGGTTGTTGTTATAAGCTTTTGAAAACAAATGTTTTACCTCATTCAGTCTATAGAGAAAAGTCCCGCTTTAATCTATATTCTTTTGTAACCGTACAATGGTACAAACATAGATTAACATTGATTAGAATCTTTAGACATGGTTATAAACTGTTATAATAATTCTAAAAACAGTATTTAAGAGGGGGTTTTTTTTTTTTGAGTACAGTCGAACAAAAAAGACTTTTTTTTTGGAGCAATATTTGATCTGACTTTTGAACCTATCATAGTTTTACGGAAAAATTATGTTTATTATCAGATATTGTGATTTAAATCTCTTTTAAAAATAAGTTCACCTAATTTTTAAGAAAAATGTAAGATTGGATAGAACTTTAGTTGTAAGTAAAATCCCCGCCGGTCAATAAATATTAATCATAATCTACCCATTATTGTATTATAATTTAAATTAATGACGATATATTTAAAATGAAAAGATTATGCAGTCTTAAACATGAAAATTACTTATAGAGAAAGAAGCCACCACTCTCACCACCCCTTGAAAATTCCATCCAATACATTAAACCACATGACACTTTTTTTCCATATGTTTTATGTCTTTACTTTTTCCTACCTATAGGCTCTAAAACACGGAATATAAGATTTATAGATGTTTTACCTGGATTATCTTTTTTTTATTATAAGTAAAAACCTACAGTACTATTTATTATACATTTATTGATCAAGGGTATCAAATCTACTCTCACTACTAAGTTAGTACCATGGTATCAAGTAGTGGAGGTACTTAATGATTATGATATTACAAGCTTGTATTTATTTATTTATCTTAAAGTTGGAGATATAAAATGATGATAACACAGTATGATTGTTATATGGTATAAAAAGGGTTATGGTTTTTGCTAATCACTCATTCATTCACCAGATCAATTTCAATATCTCTATAACAATAACAGATTACCAAAATTAAACATGTAGTATACCTTGGTGGAAAGTTAGAAATATGTAAACCCCACTCTCTCCATAATTTTTAGTTTTTTAAGTATAGATTAACAGATAAAAATAAAAAAAAAAACCGTTTGAAAAAGTATATTCAAGAGACCTTGTGAACATTGTAGATTATATAATCTTTAGCTTTTTTTATATATTTCAGATGGCATATACTTGAGAGGTTTTTTACTCTGGTGATTGATTATTGATATGATATACATTATTCATGCCTGAGTTGAAAAAACAATCCATCATGATGCTGCACTGTACTACATTGTGGTATTTTTCATCTAAAATGGATTTGATGGGTTTACCAAATTGGTGGACTAAAAATACCAGTTGATTATGATAATCGTTTATATATAATATTATAACAAAATAATCCTTGAAAACAAATAATCAAGATCAGGATTCATTATAATAAGATTTACAAAGATTATATTAATAAGATTGCAAAGAAAACCGTTTCAATCCAAGAGATATCAGGTATAATGAGAAGAATACAGACCAGATATGTTTACTATCAGATACACAACCAACATAGCTGATACGATAAATGGAGAAAAAAGGAGATCAATACATCTGATTGCAACCAAGTTTGTTTTTAAACGAATATATACAATTTGTAAATTACCACTTAGTACTAAAGTAAATAAATTCCCAGATAAACATTTTCTTTATAACCAGGCCATATTAATATACTTTTTCGCAAGTTTTTTGAACTTATAGATTAAATTAAAGGTACCCTTTTGTCATGATTCTTTGTTGCTTTTTTATTATAGGGTTAAGAAAAAAAAAACAGCTTGACCTACTAGGTACCATTATATACAGTAAAATAGATTTTATTTATAACATTGTACAACACCAGTATGCAGCTAGCACTACTATTCCAGGGTGCAAATGTATAGCAAAGAACAAAAAACCTGTTCTATGCATCCATAAATTTCTTAGCAGGGACTTTTTCTCTATTGAACCCTGGTTCATTACAATTTTTTACAGTGCTTGAAATAAAACAGCAGCTAGCTGGCTAGCTCTAAGCAGAAAATTTAAACAGCTTTTAATTTTTTTTTTCCTTTGTCTATCTCATCACTGCTAGAAAATTATAACCGTTTTCGAAACCATCCATCTACAGAAAATAAAAAAAACACTCAGCTTGATCTGATAATTCCAAAGAAAAAAAACCGTTGAATTTTAATTAATGGAGAGAGAGTAAGTTTCTACATAGAAGAATTCACATGATTTGTCGTCATTCATCGATTAATATGGCGTTGAACGTTAACCTGCTGGTAAGAGAACATGTAAAAAACCTTTTTGAGTCTGGTGTACTTCTTTTGATTAATTATTTTTTTAAAAGCAAAGTATCTACTTGACTCTTAGCACTGTTACAAACCTTTAATTTTAAACTTTTTATAAGAATTTCGCCGTTTTTTTCTCTTCTCTGGTCAGTTTGTAGAAAAAAAAACTTTATTTCTTATATCCATACTGCAGTATGAATGCACTAACTTAACTTCATTCAAGGCTATCAAAAACGGACGAATAGTCTCCACTTCTGTCACAGATAAAACTTTAGATTTACAATCTGACATTAACCGTCGTTGAATTTTGACCCCTTTTGATATTTTTTCCTGGAGAATATTATATATTTAAAGTTTCACATATGTAAAAAAAAATGTCAAATCAATTATTTTTTTTTTTTTAAACTTTTGTAATTTTTAATAAAACTTTAAAAAAGATCAGACTGATTGATGTCTAAGAATATTTCTGTCATTCAGAAAGTGAAAGTTGTCATTACCTTGGAAACGGCTGACAAAAACACCACCAATTGATCGATCACAGACACTGGTAATTTTTTTTTTTTGGCGCGTCAATCAGGTGTATTATTTTTTGTTGTTTACGATCGTTACCATAACAACAGCCGCACTTTTTCCTTAGGTCCATTAATTTGATTGTCATATCACGGTAGTATCGGATAGCCGTGAGTTTGAACATAATATTATCAATTTATGTATACCATTCATCATAGGTTTGGCTGAGGATGGTTATAATAAAAAAAAAATTAGGGTCATTTTTTGATTATATGATATGGGTAGTCCAAAATTTGAGTAACAAGAAGCCTGTGGGATAAAAGGCTAAAACTATTTGTATCCCAGGCCATCTAATATATCCTTATACACGCTGGATTTTAAGTCTGTAGGTTTTTGGTGAATTTATGAGAAAACGTATCTAAAAAATCACCAAATCATTACCCATTGTTGATCTTTTAACTGGTAGTAGACTTGTTTGTAGTTCATTATTGTTCGAGTTATCTAAATTGTCACGCTTTTTCACGCAATACTAATGATCTTGAGGCACTGGTAACTTCAGTAGTGTGACTACAAATATCTTCATCAAATTTGATACATACAGCATAGACTACATATATAGAAAAAAACGTTAAAGTTTTTAATTTATCTTAATTATTGAGTTGATTTTTTTTATTTTCGATGCATATGATGTAGGTAAAAAAACAACCTTTTGGCGAAAATATCGGTTTCTATTAGATTCATAAATGGTATGTTATAGGTATAGCTATAGAATATAATATTGCATAAAACTAACTGTATTTATGGAGAGAGAAAACTTTAGATCAAATGCATGTTTGTATTCAGAGCGAATAGAAACTTAATGGCATAAAAAGATATATATTGGTGGTTAGCCACAATATTCTACTTATGCTGGAATGATTATTCAAACCAGAAAAGTATTTGTATAGAGCTAAATAATGAAAACTGAACAAACAATTGACACCAAATCTTTTGTGTTAAAAGTATAGAATCCTTATTGTTCATATTTTTGTTCAGATGACCCTATGATTTGGTTTTAAAATATTGCAATATTATGTTCCCTGATTTTTTAAGTTGCCGTAATACCCTTCTTTTATTTTTTGTTTTTTTTTTTTGGCTTTTTCTTGGCTCTTTTCTCCTCTCTCATAGTTTATGAACTTTTAGCTATTCCAATTACCAATGATGCCAAATTTTATACACTTAGCAATAGTCCATTTTAAAAACAACTTATATATCAATGACAATATTCAATATATAATATTATAGCTCTTTAAAGTTTGCAAACGGAATGATCGATTGCCATTTGATAATTAAATGATACTGTATAATTTACTTGATTAAAAACTAAAACTAACCTGTATAGAGTTATACATACACTGTATAGTTACAATTTAAAAATGTTTCCTATAACTATGTTCACCATTGACCATTAATATTATTCGTCTGTATAAAAATTTCAGGTCTTATATCAATTGTTTTTCTTTTGAGTTACTAATATACATTGTATGTATTTTAAAATTTTTTCAAATTAAGACTAGACTGATGCGTACCAATAATGGGAATTAATTTCAAAATACCATGGTACTTAGGATAATTAAAACTAAAGCAAGTTAATTTTCAGTAGATATGTAGATCAAATACCGCTTTTACATATTCTAAACTTTGAAACTGAAAATATATTTAACAGGTAATTGATATATGCATAATTTAGACTACATTTATAGATCGATAATAGCTATATATCTTATAAATAGTATAGCCCTCATTTGATAGACCACCTTTATCATAATTATACTGGTATATCATAACGATACTGCATACCTGTGACATAAAGTATATAGTTTCTACAATAAAGTTCTATACATATACCATATTTTATGTACAGATTGGTATGTACAGGTTATATATATCGAATTATAGGTTGTATTAAAACTATCCTACATACCTAGTAGTAGTGTTCCATATATAATTAAGATATATATACTATAGGTACAATATTGTAAAATTGTATGTCAGTACATAGCTACACAATTATACATGATCTATTCTTTTTCTTACCAGG
This sequence comes from Blastobotrys capitulatus, assembly GCA_030564325.1. NCBI lineage: Eukaryota > Fungi > Ascomycota > Dipodascomycetes > Dipodascales > Trichomonascaceae > Blastobotrys > Blastobotrys capitulatus. The sequence goes on from JAJLUL010000045.1 coordinate 81,566, forward strand.
TATACAGTATATGTACTTCTGATAATGAAGCATCGTCTTTCTTTTACAATTAAAACATATACGTAATGCTATATACGCGTGTAGATATCGTATATAAGTATCTAATTGTGTGATAATGCATTCATGACCCTTATAACTATTAGACCTACGGTTATCAAACCAATTCCATCGGATTAACCACTCACCACTCATAATAGACACATTAATTGATTTAAACTTAGCTCTAGATTATAGATCACAAATAAAACCTTCGTTTCTTCAAATATTTGTTTAAAGGTTTAAAGGAACAGTTGTATATATCTGTATATACTTAGACAAAAGAGGCGTTGAAAAATGCCGTTTTATATTAATTGAAACTGTTCTATTATTTAAAAAAGAGGCTTTGAAATTTGCCGCTTAGATTTGTAATCTATATCGAAAAACATTTATCTCCATTATCAAAAGGTTAAATTGCCACTTAAACTAATCTATCGAAAATCCTTTATCCCTATTATTAAAATGTTATACTGCCATTTATATTAATCTACATCAAAAGCCTTTATCCCCGTTATCAAGAGGTTAAATATATAAACATCTTAAATCATATATCCAATCTTTATTATCATTGCCATGACAATTTATTTATAATATTTATATACATAAAAGCTGTTATTATTGAGAAATTTGGTAATATTGATGTTAATATTAAAAGCCTACTCAGCTCTGGACTTGGAATATATATAGTATCTTACTGTATTCTCTATAGAGCCAAGAAATTTAATGTTCTAGGTCCAAAACACACCCACCAACATACTTTTTAATGATACGATTTTTTTATACATTATATATATAGAACCCCAAAAATTGATGAGTATACTATACCACACTAGCCACAAAATGTACCCTATAAGTTTAAGGGTTCAAAACTAACTTTTTTTATTGGCAACATTATAGAAAACTTAAAACTGGTATATCCACATTAATTATTATAAATATATATAAAATCTATAGTGAACTTAAGTGTATATGCAAGATAATAAACTATACACTTATAAAACAGTTTTCCAATAATTCTCAGACTACAGAAAAACGGTTAAGATTGATTGATTTAATGTATCCAAACTATAGAGATATACTATACGGATTCAAATTAATGGTTAGTTATAGAGAACGAAAATAAGCAGTATATTTTAAAAAATATACACATGTAGGACCTATTTAATTTTAAAAATCGTTATAATAAAAACTTTTCCTTATAGATCTTTGTGAAAATTTTTTAAATTATCTGTTTCAATAAAAGATCTTTACAAAATAACGGTTATGACGGATTATGTTTATATCCCTTTATTGTAATCTTGATGTGTATGGGTCAGTTCTTCAAACTGTTAGAGTTGATTATAGATGGAAAAAAAAAAAATTTAATTAAATCTAAATCTCATCCCATTTATAATCGATGAGATGATTGACAATAATCTCTTCATATCTGGATGAAAGAAAGTGTTGTTTTAGATTTGGGGTGTGGCTGAATTATCCTCATCATACATTAAATTTTTAAGGCTTAAAGATCGGAAAAATAACGGGATCATTATTGGTACTGGTATGTGAGACAACCACTTAAAAATTTGGGATGAATGGATGGGATTAGATCAGCTTAAAACTAGCGAAAGACTTTTGTGCGGCGAGGAGGAGGGGGGCAAGATCTCCAGGTACAAAAAATTAGGTGCAGTGCGTTTGATGTTTCTAATTTTGGTATCTAATTCCTGTCTGTGATCTAAATTTTTTTCTCTTTCCCTCTGATCTGAAATTTTTTATATACCCAGTGGATCTGATGGTTAATTATTTTATAAACATATTCTCTAGAATCTATAATAAGCTAGTAGTTAATATTTTTTCTCTGGTGTAGTAGGGAATTACGGTAGTGTAGCTGGGTTCAAAATACATGTTTTTTTGGACGGATTAAATCAAGTATATACTGGCCATTTCATAGCTAACTTGGAAAACAAATGAAAATAGTTATTTATACACTGAAATGTATAAATACATACTATGCTTAAGACTATACATATTTGATAGTACCAGTATCTGAGGCGCACAAAAATTTGATTGGAGACATGCATGTTTGTGGCTTGCAAGCTTAGATTTCATTCACGATATTATGATACGAATTAGGCTAATTTCAGGGATTAGTTTTCGATTCAAAAAATAGAAATAAAAAAAAAAAAAAAAAAAAAAAAATTCTTTCATACAAGCATTAAGCAGTATCTTTAGAACAAATTAGCCACAATTTTATTTTTTCATCAACTCAAATGACACCATAACAAACAAATCAAAAACAGTTGAACTAAGTTTTAAGATTCCATGGCTGCACACTCATACAATGAACGGTATACAGATCTAAAAGTTTGATATCTGATGTTTCAAAAATAGAGCAAAAAACTTCTTTTTCGATGAGATTGATTTTGTTTTTGTATTATATCGAAATATGATCCTTAATTAGGTATATCCAACCTTTCTCATTATAAAAAAAAAAGAATAACGACTGTCATGGAAGAATATGACAGGACAGTCAAAGTTAGAACCTGGTCATTGACTTGGTGATAGGTAGACTCGAAAGGCTGTTTTTAAGTTATCAACATAGACCATTGACATGTGTGTATACATGTCCTGCAGTGACTATTAGTAACTAGAAAAATATAGATTAATAATCAAGAAGCAAAGCTTTTAGTATTTTTCGTTTTAGAAGTAATTACAGTGAGTTGATTCAATGATGAATAGAAGGGCGGCTATGTATCATGTTGAAATTTTAACATTATTAATGATGATTTGTTAATATTAATCATCTTTCTGTTCTTTTTTTTTCCCCTGCCAATCCATAGCTAAGTGATCATGATCTTCCCAAGAGAAAAAAAGGTCTAATGTAGTACCCTAAATGCTTAGCAAAAAGGGTATCATCATACATTCGTAGCTTGTAGTTTTTCTTAAGTAATTTTTAAGCTTATTCTATTTCCCCCTGCCGAGATTAGCTTAATCTAGCAATTGATTATTAATGTACCTGTAGAGATTAAATTTAAAAATAGGTTATGCTTATCCATTGTACTTGAAATGGATTTCATGTGTATATACATCAGTTAATGCAAGTACTGTTAAAACTAGATATACAAACACTATATCCCAAGGTTATTACTTATGACCGTACTTAGCAAAAGTAATTTCAATAAAAACGTATTGCAATGGGTTATACTAGTTAGACAGGTTATAAATCTATTGGCATGCTTACTTTAATATACTATATAGGAAGGTAACTTTACAAGTAATAAATAAACATATAGTTTAAAATAACAGTGTGGTGGCTTGGATAAGTTTATTAATATATATTCAGGTTGAATATTGTTATCAATTGATTTTTAGCTAGAATCAAGATCCATTTCGTCATATATCTAATAATAAGTTGTTAATAGTTTGTATATCCGAAGCCGAAATTACGAGTTTTATCTATGGTGAAAAGTGTATCTATATTAAAGAAAAAAGCCATTTCAACTTTATCTATAGTTTTTTGTAGTATCTTTATTCTCAGATAAACATTTCTTTAAAGTATCGTTAATTGATAACACTTTTCAACCGAGGTATACACTCACGCTTATAGCTAATCAATCATTAAACGCTTCAGATAATATTATAAATCATATCTCTATCATTAATAATGAACAAAAAAAGTTCAATGAAACTTTAGATATACCTCAATTGTCCAAAGAAAAACTTTAGATAGAGATCAAATTATATTTTTCTTGTTATGGTATTTAGAGATTGAGTATTTATCAGATTTAGTTATAATTAACATCAGTGATTCAACATAAACCAAGGAAATATAATTTGATCTAAAAAAAATAAATTTCTTCAGATTTAGTTTTACTTTGATAGATCCTATCTACCTGGTACCTACCACCATTATGCTTTTTAACTTTTAGCAAAATTTCGCTTAATTATTTTCGGCATGATAATTAATTATTAACCTAATTATAATCAAATGAAAATGAATCGAATCTCGGAGATAAATTATTCCTTTCTGGCTAACGAGCACAGCTTGTACAATTGTACATACTACTTTAAGATTAATAGATGGGTATTATTGACATCAGATAGACTTCATTGGGACTTTGATATATTTTTATAGACAGACTTATAGTTTTAATGATTTGAAAAAAAGAGTTTGACCCATCCTTTGACTCGTTTCGATACGCTTACAAGAATTCAAGTCTATGAGTGGATATATATAAAGTATATGAAAACTACACACCAAATGAGATTAAGATACTATACCATATACAGCTGCTAGTATATATACTATATACTGTATATACACTATAAAATCTATGTACTTATACAACTGCCTCGATGTATGTCTTTTAAATTAGTAGGTCTCTTAAGTTCTAGTTTGCGTCTGTAAGAACGTTGTATAATTATAATGTAGTAAATGAATATTCATGATCTCGAGGACAATTCCAATATCAGCCATAAGTGCTGTTCATATCAATGTTGTACGTTAGAGAGATACATTATCCAACTTACCACTTACCCGTCTATAGATATGTATACAGTATATAAATATATATATATTACCCAATTGAATTAACTATTCTTTGACTGACAGACATCAAGACACCCAATTTAAAACTCAAAGATTGCATCCCTGATATACAAGTTTATATTATGAGCCCACGACAAACAGCTCTCTCGACAAACAGTTTTTTTAGCTTAAGTATTTACGACCTGATAAGTAGCAAGTAGCTACTTAGGGGTCTCGATTTAAAATTCAACATTCATCGATTGATGTTAAAATTCTGCAGGATATCCAAATTTTTGGCATGAGGACTCTTTAAAATCGAAAGAAAACACAAAAACTAGAAAATCCTGTTCACGACCTTCTTCAACCTTAGGAAAAACCAAAAAAACGGTTTGTTGAGGGAGCTGTTTGTCGTGGGCTCATGATACTACTGAACTATAGTAAATTAATTGTCACTTCAGGGAGCGGGAGCACTTAGTAAGTACATCAATTGGCTCTCAATGGCGCTGGACATACATTTGCAGTACAGTACTATAGCTATAGTGTAATAATATGGAGTACTGATATAGAGTTGTACAATAACAGCTGCAGCTAGCTGAAGTTGTACTTACTGTACAATTGTGCAACTTTGTAAGTTATAAGAATTTTATCCATTATCATTGGTAGATGATGAAAGAAAAGCCATTGCAATCTCTTATCATATTGATAGAAATTAATGTAATTGAATATTTTAGGTTGAGTGCGCATACCACTATATTTGCACTACATCATGATGTACCAGTATCCGCTTAGAAACATACCAGACTGATATGCCATGATATGCTACACCTGAGTGTGTCACTAAACTAAAAATTTCGAGGTTTTGGATTATAAATCGAATTTATGATATTTAATACAAATAATATAAACCAGATTCATTTAGTTTATAATCTATTAATGCAAGCCAGTGAGTGAGACTTTTTAATGATCCAATTTCACCACCCACCACCTTATTAATCTATCACCTTGGTAACAATCATTATATACACATATTGTATGCACAAAAGTTAAGAATTCGAACAGCGCTTGGTCCAGCAGATCGATCAGGATCCAAATAGTTTAAAACAAATCTACAACTCCACTCAGGATAAAAATATTTTTGACACTTCCACCTTGAATCTACAGTATATCTACCTGAGCCTAGGTATATATTATGTATATAGTCTCATCATAATAGATAGACGATAAGAAAGTTAACAAGGCTCATGACAAATAAATGCAACTATTCCAAGCCAAATTATTATCATCACATCACAGATTGTAATGAAAATATGACAGCTTTTGCTCGTCGGAATGGGCATTAATTGTAGTCTATAGATACATCTATATAATAATGATAAATTAAACTATAGAAAAAGTGTAATTATTGGGTTACTGCTTAGCTTTTACCAAATGCATATGGTAAAGTTATCGTTCTAGAAGCTTATGATTATATAATGGTGGTGCTGTATACAAATCACTTTAACGTTTTATAAACAGTTTTTTCTAACGTTTAAACGTATCTTGTACAACTTGTACATTACTGTTATATAAAGTATACCAGGTACCAAGTATAATGTGAGTATATTAGTAACTATCTTATTCAAAAAAAAGGTAGCTGTATCAATTTAAAGTACTGATACTAACAATTTATGAAAAAAACCAGTTGGCTGGCTTAATTGAACTATATCATAGTAGGATACTTCTCCACATACTGTCACAGTACATATGTAAACAAATTTCTAGACCACCTCCTTAAACTACAACTTAAATTTATTAATGATATAATGCTGTATCTTAGAGCCAATTCATGCTCGTTTTTAATTGGATACCACAACTTACCAGGTAGCTGCCTAAATTGGTCGATCATCGGAAAAAAATAATTCAGATATATTACAATTCTAAATTTTGATCGATCCGAATCGTTTACCAGTATCTGGCTGGTTGTACCTTCAATTTAAATCATAAATTGATTATGATCCTTACCACTGCCTGGTTAAATATTTGAGAAAAATGCCCAACTTGACACTCCAAATCTTTCAAAAGTATTTTTTAAAGTTCCAACAGCTTCGATCTACTTTGTGTCGACTATGTTATTTATTATAGTTAGAAAAGATTCAAGTTAAATTATCAAAACAATTAATACTGAATTCACATTTGCAAACGCTTTTATGCTGTAGTTTGATAGATAAATACATGTAACCCAACCACCATAATAAAAAATTAGCATCCTATTATAATCATACAAGTAAGTGTATATTGAAGTTTGTTGACCAAAAAGATTACCGTTATTTAATAATATATTAAAACTTTATATGTATAATATGTAATGCATAAAACCCTTGTCGTGCTTTCAAAAAAATACAGTTGTTGTATTAAAAAAGAAATACGGTGAAACGGCTGAGGACTGATTTTGCCGCATGAAAAAAAACTACGTGCATAAATAGTGCCTAAGCTCTACGCTTGTTAAATAGCGGCCGGGAGGATCAATCTAGACCCGAAAAAAAAAGGATCTTTGGAGAAAATGCTATCATCAAGCTCTATTAAATTATTTTTAAAAAAGCTTAAAAAAAAAGTTTCACTTTTTTAATAATAATAACTTTAAGCTGTTGGTGATTTTATTTTTTGCACCACTTTTTTTTTTTCTTCCTTCCTTCTTCACTTTACTAACTACACTTTCTACGAAAAAATTAGGAAACAATATATGATACTATAACAATAACTCAAGGACAATAACACAAGATATTTAAAGGTAACAAAAAGATAAATAATGAGTAGCAACAACGATAAAGTTCGTAAACATAGTACAAGAGCATGTTTAGAATGTCGTAAACGACATAAAAAATGTGATGGACAAGATACTTGTGCAAGTTGTTTATCAAATAAAAGACAATGTGTATATACAGTTAGTAGAAGAGGAGGATTAAGAATTCCGAAAAATCGATCATCATCAACATCATTAGCTTCTACACCATATTTAGCACCTTCAACAAATTCTTCTTCATCATCAACGACAACAACACCTTCAACCACAACCTCATCAATAACACAACAAAAAACTCCACCAGATGAAGAAACAAATTGGGATAAATTATTAAGGAATTATTATGAAAATTTCCATTCATTTCAACCATTTTATCCACCAAAACAATCAAATGTATTAGATAATTTACAAAATAAAAAAGATGTTGAAGCAGTTTTAAATACTATATCAATTGCATTAGAACAAAAATTAGGTGATAGAACTGAATCAAAAGAAAAAATTTTTATAATGAAAAAAAATATTGAACAATGTCCTGATGATTTAATAAAAATTCAATCATTAAGTGTTGGTAGTATTGTAGCTCATGTTAGTGCTAATCCAGTTATTGGAATTGAAATGAGACAATTAGCAGTTGATATGATATTAAATTCAAAATTTAATAGTGAAAGATTTAAAGATGAAAAAAATGAATTTATATCAAATACTATTCATGAATTATATTCATTAGATGTAATGTTATGTGCATCAAATGGAGGATGTAGATCAAAATTAAATGAAATTATTGATTCAATACCATTACCAACTAATCAATCAATGCAAATTCGTTTCCAAGTAATGAAATTAATTGATAAAGCATTACAAGGTATAAATATTATTGATGAATTATCAAGTTGGACCGAATTATTAAAAGATTTAATTACACAAGGTAAAGATATGCAATTAATGTTTTCATATTCAGCATTAAATTTTTGTCAAATTTTTGTTTTAATGCCAAAATCATCATTATGTCAACCAAAATATCCTGATACTGTTCAATGTACAACTGATCCATTACCAGAATCAAATAGTCCAACTGATAAAAGAATAATGAGTAATATATCAAATATTTTTGATAATCAAACAAGAGATTGTATTGCAGCAGCAAATAATATTATTAGAGTAACATGTCCATCACCACAAGATTCAAAATCAATGTTACAAATCCCACCACCATTATGTTGTTGTCCAGTTGCAATGGCATTTTTAGTTTTATTAAAAGCATATGATCAATTAGCAAGTTATTCAGCAACTCATGAAGATGCATTAAAAAAATTGGAATTATCAAATATGACACAAAATATTGCAAAATGTTCAAGTGTTTTAAATGCTATATCACAATATTGGCAATTATCAGGAATTTTAAATTATAGATTAAGAAATTTGGTATTAAAAAATCAACCAGAATTATTTGCTCATACTGTTGGAGAAATGATAAAACAAGAAGATGAATCAAATAATACAATTCGAAATGATTTTGCATTATCTGATGCAGGAGTGGATTTTTTACAAATGTTGGAATTTTTTTAGCCTATGTTATACTTTTAGTGCTTTTGTATTTATTTATTAATATTAGTTTTTATTTTTTTTTTTGTTTACTATTTATTATGTATGCTGTTTTTGTTTTGTAGATTAGGTCGGTATTATTTTTTTCTTGATTATAAATCGGTTTTTAATCATGATATTTTAATTTTTAGCTGTTTCTGTTGTTTTAAGATTATTAAGCACGCGATTTTTTTTAATCGATTGTATCGGTCCGACCTACTGGTAGTTAGTAACTTAGTACAGCTTTAATAAATACATGTAACCCCGGCTCTCCGGCCCACTAAGACAAAAAAAAAAAGGACTGTTGTAGTGGGCATGCTGATGCATGGTAAAAATCCGCTACCACTACAGTAGTTTAGCTTACTAACGCTTGAGTCATGAGTGGATAACAGAATAATCGAACCTCCGCCTTTCGCCGACTTTTTCATTTTATTACTAAACATTTTCTTAACCCTGCTTAACCTGATTTTGTTACATAATCATCTTAAAACAGCTTGACCGCCTCAATTGGTAAAAGAATTTTTTTTTTTCCCGTGGTTAATTTATCTATATTTAATATTTGTAATCCGATGATTCTCAGGTTTTTTTTTTTTTTTTTTTCCTGGTTTCTTATATCTTTATCAGAATTTTTTTTTTATATATCAACAAGTCCTTCATCTTTTTTTAAAAAAAAAAAAATCAAACTGAATGAATTTATCAAATTTATAATAATCAAAATATAAACTATAACATGTCACGTATTGATAGTGTATTAAAACCTGTTAATACTACTACAACACCTACCACTACCACTACAACAAACTTTGAACAAGATGAACACAAAAATTGGACAAATTATAATATAACTGAAATTAATGCAGCCAAAACAATACAACAAGCATTTAGAAAACATCGACTTCGTCAACAATTAATAGAATTAAAAACAAATGAAAGTTGGTTTTTTAACTGGACAAGATTTAGTAATGATCCAAGATTAGAATTAGATACATTAGTAAACAAATTAACATCATCATGTTTTTTAAACAAAATTGCAACTTTAATGAATTGTTTAGGATTTTGTGGTAATGCAAATTGTAGTGCCAAAATATTTTTAATTGCATTTATGATTAATCATCATGGTAAACCAAGAAATACAAATTTAACAAAATTAGTTCAAAATGTTGGATCAAGTTTTTTAAGAATTTTTGATAATTCATCATGTTTTATAAGAAGAGTTCGATTTTTAGATGCATTTTGTGAATTTTATCAAGCATTTTTATCAAATAGAGGTAAAGATATTAGTTGTTTATTACCAAAATTATTAGATCAAACTGCTGATAGTATAACAATATGGAATAAAGTTTCAACAAGTATGAATAATGGGAATTTAAAACCAGAAAAATGTCAAACTGTATTAAATAATATTCATGATAGAACAAAAAGTTTAATGGGGACAATAAAATGTATGGTTGGTTCAGATGATTGTGCAAAAAAATTAGTTCAATTAGAAATGATAAAAAGAACTTTTTTAAAAAAAATTGATTCTGAAAAAATTTTAAAAAATAATAAATTAGATTTAAATGATAAAAATCGAAATTATAGATTAAATGGGATGTTATTAATGGTTGATAATAATTTTAATGGAGTTAAAATTGATTCAAGAGAACAAAAATATGATTGTTGTAAAGATCCTAATAGTGTTATGAAAACTCAATATCATTCAAAAGTTTCTTATATTAAACATTTAATTCGAAATAATTATGAATTGAATCAAGAACAATGGATTCCAAGTTTTGTTAATCATGTTAGATTGGTATTAAATATGATGGATAAAGAATTTTTAATTGATGATGAATGTGTTGCTCAACAATGTAGTTTGAATAATTATGATTTAAATTCTTTAATTAAAAAAATTGTTTTAATAATGAAAGAAATTGATTCAAATTTACAATATTTAGTTGATAAAGTTTTTAATTCAAATTCAAAAATTGATCAAGAAATTATTTTTGAATTATTAAATCAATTAGATAATATGAGAGTTGATAAAATGGATTGGTTTTTTCATAGAAATTCAAAAAAATTAATTTCAATGATTAAAAAAAATGAATTAAAATTTTTTATTCAAGATGTTCAATGTAATAAATCTGGTATACAAAATTTATTAAAATGGGGTTTATTATCAAGAAATTTATCAAGAATTAATAATAATGATGAATTTAAAAATCGATTTTTAAAATTATCAAAAATTTATTGTCAACAAATTACACAATTTCCAAATCATAATATTTTAAATACTTTTCCAGAAACTTTTAAACATTTAAGATTAGCAATTTTAAGAATTATGATAAAAACAAGAGATACAGTTTTAGCATTTTGTATTTTACATTATGCTCAACAACAATTAGGAAATTCAATAAGTTATGAATCAAAAAATCAATTATTATTATTATTAAATCAAGATCATAAATTACCACAATCAGAATTAGTTTGTAAAATTGTTTCTTTAGTAACACAAGAAAATCCTTGTGCAAAAGAAAATGAAATTAAATTATTTAAAGCTATGGTATCAAGATTAGTTCGAAATAATAATGTTGATGATGAACCAGTAGCTAAATTAGCATTAAAAAGAATTCAATTAGCTATTGAAAATAAATTATTAAATTCTAATATTTATATTAATAATAGTGAAATTGGATTGGGAATGTTTAATGATGATGTTTTGTGTATTGTTAATGCTGCTTTTAAATGTTGGGATGTTAGTTTACAAGTTTATAAACCTGTTTATGATGCAGTTATTGAATTAGATGGGTTATGGAGTACTTCTTATCAAAGTACTTGTACTTACGAAGATTATGAAATTTTAATGACATGTTAATGATGTTTTTGTTTTTTCTTTTTATATATTTATATTATTTATTTTTTTACTTTAATTTATTATTTTTTTTTTTTTTTTAGTTTTACTATGCTGGTTATGATTTTTTGTAGTTTTTTGCCTGCAGGCATATGCGATTGTATAAACTTACAATTGGTCAATATTATATATATATCTACTATATATCTTTATTGGGGCGTACGAACGTTAAGCTTTTACAAGTTATTATAACTCGTTGCAACGTACGCTATCATGATGCATCTGATATATACAAGATATATATGGTATATGATCATGAGATTACAATGTATTTAATATATACATGTATCTGTATAATATTGTGTAATATATATGTATACAATTAATATATATTATAGCTAGCGCCGCCGCTTACTATGCGGCGTTTTTATATCTTTCGTATTTTTTTCCCCTTAATCAAGCTTGAATAATTCCCAACAAGATCTTGATCTTAGCTGCACTTGAATGTACAAGTACGTACACGTCTAAAAATAGGAATACCTGGTACGTACTGGTCTACCGATACACCGATTAAAGAAATTACAGTACGTACTATCATTGAACGTTAGTTGGCGTAATACTACAGTAAAACCAGTACTGGTGGTGTAATTATAAGATTATTAAATGAAACTTGCATGAGTAGATAATTACCTGGTAGTTAAAGCTATAGCTAGTAACCTGGTACACATGGAAAAAAGAGACAATATTTGATATATCATATATATCAGGTACCAGTGATATCAGCCTCCAATACAACGCGTTATTGTACCTGGAAGTAAGTTAACTAAATTTATTTGTAATACATATGTTAAGGTTAATAATTGGTTAGGAAGTCTGCTACTGCAGTACGTGTTTTCTATGATAAATATATTAAATTATCAAATTAAAGTCATGAATCAATATGATTCTATCAATTTATCCTATTTAGGAAGCATCGAACCTAAAATAATTTTTTTTTTTTTAATTGTTTTGGTATTTTTAAAAGAATTAATTAATTTATTTGGTAACACTGCTTAAAGTTCTACTATCATTAGAGACTATAAACTGTTCAGGAACACAAGCCCCAAGAGAACAAAAATACCGTCCCGGAAAACCATTAAATTTTGCTGTGCTGGCAGCAAAAATAAATAGTCTAACGCTTCAAAAGCAGCACTTTATTGTTATTACACTTAGCAACAACAACAGCAAAAAAATAGGGGGGTTTATTATTTTGCTGTCATTTTTATACAGCTTAAATGATCAATTTATTTGTGAATAATTTTTCACTTTGTCAAAACAAAAAAAAAAAATTCTTTGCAGCGAGTCGGTTTTTTTTTTTTTCTCTCGATTTTTTAATTCTTTTTTTACCAACACAACATCTAGAACAAACTTTTTTTAATTTTCTTGATTTCAATTTATAAAAATTGATTCAGCAATTTTACAATTATTTTTTTTTTGGACAACAATATAGAATAATAATAATAAAAAAAATGAGTGACGAAACTAAAAAAGAAATCTCAAACGAAGAACTACTGTAAGTATGATGATAACAAGATCAGTCAATAATGAATCATAAAAAAAGATACTAACCAAAAACTTCAGGGCATCATACCCACAAACTGCACCAGAAGGTTGTCCAAGTGGTCATCCAGGTAATTTGACTAATGAACAAAAAGGTGCATTAGAAGCATTAAGATTACAATTAGAACATGAAGGATTTATGGAAAGATTAGATGATGCAACATTATTAAGATTCTTAAGAGCAAGAAAATTTGATGTTGCAAAAGCAAAAGAAATGTTTGTTAATTGTGAAAATTGGAGAAAAGAATTTGGTACAAATACAATTTTACAAGATTTTGAATATGTTGAAAAACCAGAAGTTGCAAAATATTATCCACAATATTATCATAAAACTGATAAAGATGGTAGACCAATTTATGTTGAACAATTAGGTGGAGTTAAAATTAATGAAATGTATAAAATTACATCTGAAGATCGAATGTTACGAAATTTAGTTTGGGAATATGAATCTTTTGCAAAATATCGATTACCAGCTTGTTCAAGAATGAAAGGTCATTTAGTTGAAACTTCATGTACTATTATGGATATGAAAGGTGTTTCATTAAGTGTTGCTTCAAGTGTTTATTCTTATATTAGTAAAGCATCAAATATTGGTCAAAATTATTATCCTGAAAGAATGGGTAAATTTTATGTTATTAATGCACCATGGGGTTTTGCAACAGTTTTTGCATTTATTAAAAGATTTTTGGATCCAGTAACTGTTGATAAAATTCATATTTTAGGTTCAAATTATCAAAAAGAATTATTAAAACAAATTCCAAAAGAAAATTTACCAAAAAGATTTGGTGGCGAATCTGATTCTGAAGGTGGTGTTGAATTAGCTGATGATGGTCCATGGAGAGATCCAAAATTTGTTGGACCAGAAGGTTTTGCTCCAAGAGCTGCTAATTCATCAATTAATAATGCTGCTAAAGAAACTGAACAACAACAACAACAAACTAATCAACCACAACCTGCTTAGAGATATTAAATAGTTTTTATTTTTTTAATGCATAACTTTTTTTATTATTAAACTATATATAAATACGTAAAAAAAAAAAAAAAAAAATTAGTTTTAACTATTCTAATTTTCATTCCAACTTTCCTCCACTGTTTCTTTAACTCGTTTATTATATTGGCTGCGATGATCTGTATATAAAGTTGCAGCTTCAACATTTGCAGGACTTGCAGTATTTGGATCATTTAATAATGATTGAATTGATGTTAATATAGCAGCAACATCATAAGTTGGACTCCATCTATTTTGTAAAATATCTAAACATAAATCTCCACTTGCATAAACATTTGGATGAAACATTTTACTTAAAAATTTAACAGTTGGTGGCTTATTTGGATATTCTTCATCAAAATTTAATACTAATCGAAATGTACCATCTTCAAATGGTGTATCTGATGGTCCAATAATAACTGCATTCCAAACCATAACATTATCTGCTACTGGTGATGCTGAAACGCCACCTGGTGGATCTTGTTGCATACGCTGAAAAAAATTCTATGTTAGTATGGTTATTTTTTTTTATGGTAATAATTAATAAACTTACTCGAAAATCTCGCATTAATCTTCTTCTAGCTGTTGTCGACATTTTTGATATAATAAAATAAATATGTTTTGATTATAATAAATAAAAAATAAATAATAAATAAAGTTTTTTTTTTAAAAATGCTTTTTATTTTTTTAATTAGTCTATTATTGATTTGAAAATTGTCGTTGTGTTGTTAAAGTAAAAGAGAAAAAATTTGGAAAAAAAAAAAAAAAGGTGAGGATTTTATAAAAATGGATTTAGGTATTATACACAAGCATGGCTAAGAGGATTTAAAGTACTGCACGGATGCACTACAGTAGTTATCGGAACTCCCAGCCGTTACACGGACTAAAACATTTTCATTTATCAATATTGTCAACCCGCGAGGAGGATTTGTAAGGCGGCGATATTTACATATTTTCTATTGATTACTACAGCTTGACTCATCTACTTGCACAACTACAATTGTACAAAGTACTAAACTCATATCAGGCCATGAGTACAACTTGTACGTACCAGTTGCCACCTAAATTTCTATTTCTATTATAATATATTCTCTAAAATTTACAAAATTATCATTGGTACACTAATAATAAGGATATGGCCAAATTTGTTCATGTTTTGATCTTGATGCTCCTTCATCTGGACATTTAATATAACCTCGTTGTTCCATTTTTTGAAATTGAATACCTTTTAAAATATTATATAATACAGTTAAAATAGGACATTCAACATTTAATTCTTTTGCAATTCTTAATGGATTACCTAAAATAGCTTCTAATTCAATTGGATTACCTTTTTCAATATCAACTTGCATACTTGGTTTATAATAAATTCCATCATCAGATTCTAACATTTCAATATCAATATTTTTTGGTAAAGCATTTTCATCATTTAAAGCTTTTGATGCTAATGTAATAATTTCTTTCATTGCTGGTAAAATTAATGATTTATCTAATCCAGCTAAATAACATCTACCAGCATCTAATTGAGTTGCTGCACAAACAGTATTAATACATGAATTATAAACTAATTTTTTCCATCTTGATACTATTAAATTTGGTGAATAATTACATTCAACTCCTGATGATTTATAAATTTCAACAAATTTTTTAGCTTCTAATATTAATGTTTCTTTTGAAAAATTTGATGATTCATTATAACCAATTTGACATCTATCATGTTCTTCTTGAACAATTTTACCATGATAATTAATTGATCCAATCATACTAACTCCACTTAAAATAATATTATTAGGATATTTATCAGCATATGGTTTTTCAATTCCAATACCATTTTGAAATAATACAATTTTTGTTTTATTATTTTTATCATTAGCTAAAACTGGTTCAATTAATTCTTCTGTTTTATAAATTTCTGGTAATACTTTAGTACAAACTAAAATATAATCATAAATATCTTCTTTTGCAGCTTCATCAATTGATTGAACAATTTTACTTGGTTTCCAATTTTTAAATTCTCCATGATCTACTGATTCAATTTGAAAACCATTTTCATTAACAACTTTATAATCACTTCGAACTACTGATGTAACTTGAGCTTTACCACCTAATTCTAATCCTAATGCTGCAATTGTACCAACACCTCCACTACCAACAATTAAAACTTTAACTTTATCCATTTTATTATTATTTTTTTTTATAGAAAGTTGATGTGTGATGTGATGAGAGATGAGATGGTTTTTTTTTTATAGAAATTTAGGGGTTACATAATAATAATGCTTCTGTGGGGTTGGCTAGCTTAGCCTATAGCCAGCTATAGTAGCGCAGCGCTTTGAAGATTTTAGCCGCTCGGTCCAGTTGCTTGATTTGGAAGTTTCCACCGATACCCACTCCGAAATCGCTCCGTGATAAATTTTGAATGTTTATCTTATCAAAACAAAAAAAAATAAACATCCCAAATCAATTAAATATTATCAACAGTTTTATTTTTGTCAATTCTTAATTTTATATTCTTCATCTTCATCACAAAGACATTTTTATATTTGCAATATTTATTTATAAAGCGCCAACCAATCTATCATCAACATTTAATCAAAGGCTAAAATAAGCATTAAAAAAAGTTATTCATAAATATTTGCTAAAACAAACACAATAAAGAATTATTCTTTTGGCAGCAAATAATGTTTACTTTAACGCCATCAAGACGTAATGCTATTTATGTTAATGAACAAGAAGACAATGAATTATATTCAACAACTTTAGCAGATTTAGAAAAGACTACAAGTTTTACTAATGAAGAATTCTTAAATTATAATTATGATGATTTTAATAATTATACTTATGCAAATAATAGCTCATTTGATTTAGATTATTTTAAAAAATTATTAAAACAAAACCAAGATTGTAATAACCCATATGATGATATTGATCCAAATTTCGATGTTGATGATTGGATTTATCCAATTAAAAATACTGATACTAATAATAATAATAATGAAGATGAAGACGATGAAGATGATATTCCAAAATATAATTTAAAATTTTCAAGTCCAGAATTTAAAGAAAATGATCAACCGAATGACCCGGTAAATTCTTCAACAACTTCTTTTGAAACTACTACAAATAATATTACTCAAGATCGATCGATTAATGATTCTTCTTTTGCATTTATTAAAAATAATTATTATGCTCCGATTGCACCAAATTTTCAAAAACATAGTAAAACTTATATGAATAGTATTAAAAATAAAAAAAATTACAACATTTCAACAGATTTAAAAAATTCAATACCATATGATTCTACTAATGAACTATATTATTACCAAGATGATGATCATCACCACCACCACCATGATAACAACAACCCTGTAGCAACTGATTTTTTTAGTACCATTGATCAACCAACTAATAATATTTTAGAAAATATTAATACTCCTACATTAGATACACCACCAGATCATGTCAAATATGAGCCAGCAAATATGAAACCAATGAAACATTACATGCAGGTCAGAACATCAACTCCGATTAAAAAAAAACGAACTTTATTAGCTCCAACATTTAAAAATCCATCAGGAATTTCAAAATCAAATCATAATAATACTAATAATAATACCACTAGAACAATTACTAAACATTCAAAAAAAGTTGATACCAATTTATTTATTAACCAACAATTAGAAGATTTTCAAGGTAAAAAAATTAATACCAATAATAAAAATACCAAATCAATCGATTCAACACCATCATCCTTGTCAGATTTCCAAATCCCGTCCGATTATTTATTAACTACTAGTACAAAAGATTTTAAAAACCATTTAAACCATCAAAATGGTAAGTATATTTTAAACCCCTGAAAAAAAAAAATTTCTAATAGAAAAGAAAAAAATTTAAGGATGTCAAAAATTTACAAGACTAATTTTTTTTTTAGTCCTTAAGGATTTTAGAAAAAAAAATTAGGATCGAAATTTTTTAGATCTTAGTAAAAAAAAAATAATTAATAATACTAATTGGCATAAAAAAAAACTTTTTTTTTTTTATAACAGATAATACATTGTTTAATTATATTCAAAACACTAGAGTTCCTAATTTAATTTCATCAAATACTGCCACAACAACAACTACCAACACCAAATTTAACACCGACACGTCAAAAGTGAAACCTATTATTGCAAGACAGCATATTGATGCATTAGATACTAACATTAACAATACTCATTATACTTTTAAAGTACCAACTGAACAAAACCATATTGATAGTGCATTAGGTTTAAATACTTTACCATTAGCATTTAATAATAATACTTCTAATAAAAGAACAAAAAAACAAAAAGAAGAAGAAGAAAAAATGTTCCATTATACTCAAGCAACTTCTGGACAACATTATCGTTCAAATAGTTTATTTGACGACCAAGATATTTTTAATTCACCAGTTCAAAGTCAAAGAAATAGTTTACAAACAATGTATGAAGAACAACTTGAAGAAGAAGAACAACAACAACAACACCAACAAAAACCAACAGTTATGGATGTAGTAAAAGAAGAAGTTTATACAGTTGATGGATTTGGTTATGAAGAAGAAAGTGATAATGAACGTCCAAGTACATTAGATTTACCAGAATGTGATGAAAGTGAAAGTGTTGTTAGTAGTTTATCGAAAAGTTCAAAAGATAAAGATCGATATTCTATTAATTTTGATAAAAATAGTTTATTAAAAAATTATTCATATGATAAAAGAACATCAAAACCTGTTTTAAAATTTCCAATAATTGAAGAAGGTGGTGGTAATACAAGTCCTATTAATTATAATAATAAAAGTTCAAGTGAATCTGATAGTTCATTAGATAATACTATTAAAAAACCAAAATTAAGAAATGCAAGAGATTCTATGTTTATTAATAATAATCAACTTCGAAATATTAATGGTATTAATAAAGATGTTCCACCATTACCAGATATTAAAGATTATGAAGAGGAACCAGAACCATCTCATGAACAATTAAAAGAAGAGGCTAAACCACCAGTACCACAAAAATATTATCCAACTATTAAATTAAGACAAGTTGAAAATAAAAATCCAAAAGCAGGATTAGGTTTTTTAGGTGTTGATAATGAAAATTTTTCTGCACAAATTCATCCAACTCCATTATCAACAACAAAAAAAGAAGAAGAAAAATTAGAAAAAGAACCAATTTTAGAAAAATTAAATGAAGATAAAACAATTCCATATGTATCAAATGGTAGTTCACCACAATTAACAGAATTAAATAAAGATGGTACACCAAGTGAAAATAAAGTATCTTTATCAGCTAGTACACAATCATCTAGTGTATTTAGTTCACCATCAACAAATATTTTAATAGATACTGATTATGATATTGGAGAATGGAAAAGTAAATTAGATATTAAATTAGGTATGGATGATGAATTTGAAATTTCTTTAAAGAGTCCAATTAATCATTATGTTCATTCTACAAATAATAACATCAATACTACACCAAAGACACCAAAAAGTAATCCATTACAACCATTAAGTGCAAATACTCCAAGAAGTGGTAATACTAATAATACTAAAAAAGATAATAGTATGAATTATGTTGGACCAAAATATAAATTATCTCATGTTAGTACTGGACAAAATTTTGAAGAAGAAGGTAATGAACATGAACAATTTAATTATTATAATGATAATCCAAATTATGATGAATTTGATTTTAATTTACAAAATGATTTGGCAACTACTGCACCACCTCCATTACCATCAACTAAACCATCATTAACTTCTAATAATCAACAGGTGTACTATCAACAACAACAAAATACAAGTAACAATGCATCAGATAATGAAATGGATTTAGAAAGTAATATGAAAAAATTAACTTTGGGTGAGAAATTTAAAAATACTTTTAGAAGAAAAACTATTAGTCATCAAAGAGGTAATTCACAAGATAATCATCATAATCATTCAAGTGCTTTTTATAATGATTTACCAACAAGTAATTATATCAATAATCAACTACCAATACCACAACATCATCAACAACAACAACCAATTCATTATCATCAACATCCAAGAGATTTAACTGCTAATTTAGGAGGTAATAAAGATATTGAAGTTAAAAGTTTAGAAAATAGAAAAAAAGGGTTATTAAAACGGTTTAAAAGTCATATGAAAACTAGTGATCAATTATATTAGAGTTGGCTTTGTTTTTTTAGTTTGAAGTTTTAAAAAATATATTTATATAGTCTTAAATGATTTGATTGTTTTTTTTTTTAAATTTCTATAGTATAATGTCTTAAATTGTTTACCATGACTTGTATGTCATGGACATACCAATGCAATACAAACCTATTCTAGGGGGTTTTTCCTAATTGTTTTTGAATATAGTAACTAGACTCTTATACCTTACAGAAAAACGTGTTATACACCGAGTACAAAGACACTAGCTCATTGCAAGCTAATTACAAGTATGAAATTTTGGTCATAGTTATCCAAAAAAGTCCATTAGTTTCGAAAAAGCTATAGTAATTGTTAAATAACTATTTACAACAAATAGTAT
>JAJLUL010000045.1:102542-133288 GCA_030564325.1 Blastobotrys capitulatus
TTTTTTTTTTTTTTTTTTTTTCAACGCGAGAAACGAAACGAAACGAAACGAACAAAAATATTTCATTAATTACAAATGCCACCACCCCGTAATAACAACAAAACCAAAACTAATAGCAACAACAATAGTAATTCCAATTCAGATGATAATTCAAATCCTTTTGAAAACATTGAATCATGGTTAAAAAACAATCCCACACCAATATCAAGATCAAAAACAACCACACCAAAACCAGAATTTCAATCAATAAATTCAAAAAAAATTAGTAAAGAATTATTATTAACAACAGAACAAGAAATTAGAAAAAGATTTCATAATGATAGTAGTTTTAAACAAAGTCCAACAAAAAAAAGAAAATTAGATCAACAATATCAATCAGCAGCAAAATGTCAATTATTTAAGAAAGATTTATTAACAAAAGATTTTGATTTATTTCAAGTTATTGATTTACCAGAAGAAAATCTTTATACATCAAAATTATTAATTACTAATAATGATAAAAAAAAATGGAATTTTTTTATGAAAGATAAAATTACAAGAGAATGGTTTTTCAGTGAAGGATTATATAAAAATTTTCATGAAAATTATTATCCAAGATTAAAAGATGATTGTAGTAAATGGTTAGAAAATGAAATATGTAGAGAAACAAATGATTGGATGAGAAATAATTATTCAGAAGCATGGAAATTAGTAATTAAAAAAGAAATTGAAGTTTATGATATGAATATTAATCAATGTCTTGGATTATCAGTAAAATTATTAAGAAAAATTGGAATTAGAGATAAATTTTTAGATTATAATATTTTAGAACCAAATGAAATTATTATTGAAGTTGAAAATGTTTTAAGAGATAATCATCAAATTATTGAAACTATTATAAAATTAGTTGGGTATATTTTAGGTTTATCAATTAAAAAAACAAATGATGATGAATTATTTGTTAAAAGTATAAAAATATTAACTGTTATAAGTAGTGATTGTTGGTTAAGTACAAGTGGATCTTTAGTAACTGCTGAAGCATGGAATGAAATTATAAATAAATGTCCAAATTTATTAGAAAAAAATATTAATTATGTTATGAAATTATTATTAAAATTATTACCATCAAATATTTTAAGAATTAGATTAATGGATACTTTAAAATTATCAAAAACTTTTGAAAAAAAATCATTAATATCATTTTTATTAAGAAGTTTTGCAATAAGTTGTTTTTTAAATACAACTGATTTTAATTATAATATATCAAGTGATGATTTATTAACAAATTATTTTGTACCAATTATTTTAAAGAAAAAAATATATCAAAATTTAAAGGATAAAATTATTATTGAACAAGAATTTGATAATAATTATAATCAATTAATATTTGAATTTATATGTTTAACAATTGCATTAACAAAATTATCTTTTATGAGAGTTTATTCAAAGATTCCTGATGAAAATAAGGATTCAAAAGATGTTTATGGTAGAAAAGTTTTATATAATTATGTTAGACAATTATTATCATGGGTTGAAAGATTTGATAGAGGTTCACAAATATCTCATTTACAAGGTTTACATAATAGTTTATTAAACATTAGTTCATTTTTATCTTTAAATTATGAAGAAAAATTAGATGCATTGAGATAGGTTATTAATATTCCCACCATTTTCCAGTTGGTCTTTGAGGTTCAGTTAAGAATTTTTCTTTTTTTTTCTTTTTTGGTTTTTCCATTGCTGAAGCACTAGGTAATACATAATTTAATTGATTTTTTTTACAACCATATCCAATATAATTATAAGCATTATCATTAATATTTTGATGTAGTTTATTTCTATCATCAATTAAAACTTTTCTTTGATGATGAGATGATGCAGGTCTATGAATTGGTTTTTTAACATCATTTAAATAACTATTATAATTCATATAATCATTTAAATTATCAAAACCTTTTGAATCTTTTGAAAATCCACCTTCATTACTTAAAACATAAGCTCTTAAACAATTTAAAAATTTTCTTAAAATATATTCAATTGAATCATTTTTAATATGAGGATTTGATTTAACAACCCAATCTAATTTTGCTTTTAAACCTTTCATATAAGTATAAACATTTTTATCAAAAGATTTTGAATCATTAATTTTTTGATTTGCCATTTGACTTGCATATAATGGAATAAATTTTGTAACAAAAGGCCATAAATCATCAAT
This sequence comes from Blastobotrys capitulatus, assembly GCA_030564325.1. Taxonomy (NCBI): domain Eukaryota; kingdom Fungi; phylum Ascomycota; class Dipodascomycetes; order Dipodascales; family Trichomonascaceae; genus Blastobotrys; species Blastobotrys capitulatus. Next base: position 104,734 of record JAJLUL010000045.1, read on the forward strand.
TGTCATATAAGGACATTGATTGGTTAAAAATTTACTTGGATCATTATAATGTCGTAATTCTTTATCAATTTTTGATTGAGGAATTTTTGGTACATCTCCATTTAAATATTGAGCTGCTGAATAACCTCCTCTATGATTCTTTTTTTCAATTGTAGATGATGATGATGATGAAGGTTTTTTAATTTGTTTTGGTGAACGATATTTTTTATAATCATAAGGATCATTATTAAAATCTGGTATAAATTCATGTTGAGATGCTGAACGATGAGATGATGATGGTGATGGTGGTGGTTTATAAGGATATTGTTTTTCAAATCTATTATAAATATTAGATTCTCTTTTTTTAGCTTGTTCAGTTCGAACTTGTTTTTGATATTCTGGTGAATCTAAACCAGCAACTTTTGTCCAAAAAGCTCGTAACATCTTTGGTTATTAGCAATTGTAATTAGCTAGTTGATCTTTCTTTTTTTTTCAGGAAGAAATTGACCATTTTTATATCAAAGATTATCAACTAGGCGTCTGTTTTTTTATTTCAAATTCCTAACCCTTGATCAATTATAAGCTTTTGAAAACAGTGAATTTTTCATGGGTAGGGTTATTATCCTGAAACTAGTGTAATTTAATTTACAAACTAGTGCGATGCACATCAAACTAAATTTCCTAATCAAGGTTAGATGCGGCTTGGATTTCTTTAGTTGCAAAAGTTAAATTTAAAAATAAACAATAAATAAAATAATACAAAGGTAATTTGTAGGCCTTAGTAAAAAGGGTTACCCGGCAAACGCCAATTTTATATTATCTATTTTTCCCAATTAACTCAAACATTTACAACTTTTTTTCACCACACAATTTTTTTTCTTAAATTTTTTTTGATTCTCACTCAAAAACAATAGAACAATGTTATTATAGAAAGCAAAAGAGAAAAAGAAATGCAGAACATAGATATATCTCAAGAAAGAGGGTTTTCAATAGCACATCAAAAAGTGTCTATAGATGTAAATTTACAAGATTGGTCATTAGAAGGATGGGTTGAATTACAAATTATTCCAGCAAATGCATATATTAGAGAATTAAGATTAGATTGTAGACAATGTCGTATACATGGAATAACAATAAATAATAAAAAAATATCAACATATTATCATCAAGATTTATTAGCTACAACAAGTATGGGACCAGAATCAACAATAAATCAATATCATCAATATAAAAATGGTATACAAGAATTAATGGAAGAAAAATTACCTGGTGAATTAGTTATTCAATTACCAAGAAATTTTAAAATTATTCCAACTGATGCAAATATTAATAATACTGGTGGGAAATTAAATTCAACTGATTATGCTTTTGAACCAATTATTGTAAAAATTGATTATAGTTTAAGAAATGCAAATACTGGAGTAAATTTTGTTGGTGGGAAACAATCAAATATTAATAAAGCATATTGGCATGCTTATACTACACATAGTCCTTTAGGAGTTAGTACAAGTAGTTGGATGCCATGTATAGATGGATTATGGGGTCAAACTACTTGGCAAATTGAAATTGCAGTTCCAAGAACTGTTAGAGATATACAAGATGATAATAATACTAATAATAATAAAGAAGATATAGAAATGAAAGAAATTGAAAATAATGAAGAAGAAGAAGACGAAGAAAAAGAAGAAGAAATGGAACAAGATATTGTATTAACAGATCAAGAAAGAGAAGAATTAGATCGAGAAATTATGGTTGTTTGTATGGATGGACCAACAAAAGAAGAACCACATCCTTTTGATCCCAAAAAAAAAGTTGTATATTTTGATTATTTTAGACCAATGGGGGCACAATTTGTTGGATTTGCAGTTGGAGCATTTGTTGCTACACCATTATCAAGTTTAAAAGAATCTAATGAAGAATCAGCTACAAATGATATTGGTGATGATCAAGAAGAAATTAATAAAGAAGATGAAGAAGAAGATGATGATGATGACGATGATGATAATAATGATAGGAAAAATAATAATAATAATGATGATGATAATAGTATTCCAGTAACATTATATACATTTCCAAATATGGTAAATGATGCTATTAATTCATGTTTATTTGTTTATAAAGCAATGGAACATTTTGTTAGAGAATATGGTGGATATCCTTTCAGTGGATTTTCATATGTTTTTGTTAGTGATTCAATGGTACCAGTTTCAACAGCATTAGGTATGGCAATTTGTAGTGAAAAATTATTATTCCCACCAGAAGTTATTGAACCATTATTTGATAATATTGAAGTTTTAACTCATGCATTATCAATACAATGGGCAGGAGTTAATTTAGTACCAAAAAATTGGAATGATTTATGGGTAACAATTGGTATGTCAAGATATATGGCTCATTCTTTTATTAAAAAAATTTTAGGTAATAATGAATTTAGATTTAGAATGAAACGTTTCACTCAAAAAATTTGTGATTTAGATATTAATAAACCACCATTAGCAAAACCAGAATTTAATTATCCAATTACTGAAGATAATTTGGAATTTATAAAATTAAAATCACCAATGGTATTATTTATTTTGGATAGAAGAATGACAAAGACTGATAAAAGTTATGGTATATCAAGAGTATTTCATAGATTATTTTTAAATGCTAATACTCAAGATATGACAACAAGTACAATTAGTTCAAGTACATTTGTTAGAATGTGTGAAAGAGCAAGTCATACAAGATTAGATTCATTTTTTGATCAATGGGTTTTTGGTAGTGGATATCCAATTTTTAGAGTAACTCAAAGATTTAATAAAAAAAGAATGTTTGTTGAAATGGGGATTAGACAAGTTCAAAATCAAGAAGTTGGAGAATATAAATTAAATTCAAAAAATTTTATTCATGATTCAAAAATGGAAAAAGAAATTGGTGAATCACCAGAAAGAAGGTATCCAATTCAACCTATTTTCACTGGTCCAATGACAATTAGAATTCATGAAGCTGATGGGACTCCTTATGAACATGTTGTTGATTTGAAAGAAAATTTTACAAAATTAGATATTCAATATAATACAAAGTATAAGAGATTAAAGAGAAATAAAAAAAAGGAAAGTCAAAGTGCAGCAGCAGCAGCTGCAGCTGCCGCCGCCGCCGCCGCTGCAGCAGCTCAAGCAAATGATAATGAATTTAATAATGAAAATGAAGAAGAAAATGGTGAAGGAGTTTTATTACATTCATTAGGTGATGTATTACAAAATGAAGAAGATGTTGAAAAATGGAAATTAACTGATTGGAGTAAAGAAGAAGAAGATCGAATGGTTAATGAAGCATTTGAATGGATTAGAGTTGATGCAGATTTTGAATGGATTTGTAAATTATATATTAATCAACCAGATTATATGTTTTGTTCACAATTACAACAAGATCGAGATGTTGTTGCACAAATTGAAGCAGTTGAACAATTTGGTAGATATAGACCAAAAGGATTATATTCAAGTATTTTAGTTAGAACATTAATGGATAGAAGATATTTTTATGGAGTTAGACAAGAAGCAGCATTACAATTAGCTAATTGTGCCACTGAAGAAACAGAATTTATTGGTAAATATCATTTAATGACAGCATTTCAATCAATGTTTTGTTTTGAAAATAGTACAATACCAATGGGGAATGATTTTAGTGATTTTACAAATTATTTTGTTCAAAAAAATATTCCATTAGCATTATCAAATATTAGAGATTCAAATGGTAATTGTCCATTAGATGTTCAAAATTTTTTATTAGATTTATTAAGATATAATGATAATGCAAATAATGCATTTAGTGATTGTTTTTATGTTAGTATATTAATTAAATCAATTGTTAATAGTTTAAAAAAAACTGAAACAACAATTTTTGGATCTGATAAAAGACAACGAGAAGAATTTGTTTTAAAAGCAGTTAGTGAAATTGATAGATGTTGTCGAATGGATGCTTGGTTACCAAGTGTTCAAAATATGGTAACAATTAGTGCAATTGAACAAAAACAATTATTAATAAGTGAAAATTATATTAAACCAAAATTAGATGAATTAGTTCAATATACAAAATTAGGAAATTCATTAGATGTTAGATTAAAAGCATTTAAAAGTTTATTATTATTTGGAGGTATTCATAATAAACATATTTTACGATATATTTTTGCAACGATTACTTATGATTTTAGTAATTATGAAAGATATTCTTTAGTTAATTTATTACAAGAAGTTGTTGGAATTATAGCATTAAATGGTGATTATAATGAGAATAGTGATAATGATGATGAACAAGTTAATGGAATGGATTTAAATAGTGATAGTAATAGAAAAGAATTATTATTACGAAATAGTATTAAAGGAGCAACTGAATTAGTATCAAAAAGTTTAGGTAAAAATGTTTTTTTAAAAAAAGAATTATGGAATGCATTAAATGATAAAGTTCATTATGGATTAGTACAAAAAAGACAAATTTTGGATATTTGTCAAGTATTATATCCAGCAATTGATTCTTTTATGGTAACATTACCAACTCCAAGGTTAAAAAGATTGGTTATGATTCATTTAGGTGAAGGTAAAATGATGATTAAAAGAGAATCAAGATTGAAAAAGAAAAAAGAGAGTAATGGGATTAAAAAAGAAAAGAAAAGAAAGAGTATTGTTTTTAAAACTACTAATACCAATAAAACTAATGGTACACCTTCTTCTACTACTACACCAACTCCAACTCCATCTACTAATATAACATTACCAACAGTATCAACTAATACTACTAATACTACTAATACTACTAATAATAATACTAATAACACAACTACAAAACCAAAAATCAAATTAAAACTGAAAAAATAAGTTTTAAAAGTCTATTTATAATTTATAATTTATTTATCTAATATACACATAATATTTTTTTTTTTTATTTCTTCAATCTTTTATAAATAATTGTGGTAAAACTTTTGGTAAATCCAAAATATCTCTAATAACATAATGACCAGCTTGTTCTTCAGGTAATGGATCATTAGCATCAACATAATGAACACAATCAGTCCAACCAAACTGATATGCAGCTTTAACATTAATATAACTATCATCAACATATGCAATTTTAGATTTATCAGTACAACCACTTTCTTTCATTGCTTTTTCAAATGCTTCTTGTTTTGGTTTACAAATTAATGGAACTTGATTATAATCACAATAAGTAATTCCATCAAATAAATCTTCAATTCCTAATAATTTAACACATCTTTTACCATGATTAACATATGCATTTGTAAATAACCAAACTTTTTCAACTTTTGATTTATCAATTGATTTTAACATTTTTCTTAATTCTGGATCTGGTTTTAAAATATCATCTAATGGTAATGCATCATCAACTAATCTATTATATTCCATTGCATCAATATGATGAAAACGAACTAATCCTTCAATAGCTAATCCATAATCTTTATAATATCTATGATGAAGCATATCTGCATGTTCATCATCTAAATCTAAATGAGTAACAAAATATCGATGAATATATTCTTGCATTAATTCTGCAATACTATGAGATTTTTGATATAAACAGTTATCAATATCAAAAAATAATGTAATTTTGTCCTCACTCATTTTTCCAAAAAAAGTCCTGTCTGTTTTGTTGTTGTTGATAGGTTTCAGTGGTATTAATTGAATTTTTTGAACGAAAAAAAAAAATAAAAGAGTTGTAAATTTAGTTGTGGAGCGGCGTTGGTTAGTTACGTACTATTAAGCTTGTACAATTGTACGTATTTGCTCCCACTTATAAGTTATACGAGTCTATCCGACATACAGTATATAGTACCACGCTGAACGGGGTACCGAGCGGAGTACCGACTATCTTTCCTTTAAACCCAGTGTTGATCTAAAGAGCTTAAGTTTTGATGATCTAGCTATCTTGTATATATTTAGTAAAACTGCCCCGCGCGCGGTTAACTGCACTTAACAGAAAATTAAGCTTTTTAAATACATTTGTAACACTTTTAAAGAAAAAATTACTTGTGACTCTTTTACGGCTGCGTTAATTTAATTAACTCTAATTTTCATATACATGTAAAAAAAAAAAAAAGATAAACAATTTAAAAACAAACCAACCACAATTCACCAATTTTTTTTTTTTGTTTCTTCTTAACATCAACCCCCCCCTTTATATTCATTGATCTAGTTTATCAATAAGAGAGAGAAGAACAAAATGCTCCGCAAACAATACAATCAATTAAATAAAATAAAAATCAAATCAACAACAACAACAAAAACTTTTACACGTTCAAATCATCATAGTCGAATTGCATTATTAGATAGTTCATTAGATGTTGAACCAGGAGCATATGTTTATCCACCAAATTCAGAAATTTTAAATAGTAGACATTTTTATCAAAATACAGTTTTAATGGATTGGGTTGTTAGAAATCAACCTCGCCCCATTAGTTTAAGACAATTAGCATTTTTTGGTAGAAAATTAACAGAAGAAAAATTATTAAGTAGTGCTAATTTTGTTAGAGTTGAATTACCAACTAGAATAGCACATCGAATTAGAGATATGCAAGTTTTACCATTTGCATGTATATCAAATCCTCATATGTGTTCAGTTTATGAACAATATTATAAAGCATTTAATAAATTTCGAAAATTTCCAAAAATTGAAACTTTAAAAGATAATGATAGATTTTGTTTATTATTAAATGAATTATTAAATGAACATTTAAGTGTTATTCCAAGTTTAGTTATGGGATCAATAGAAAATAGTATGGCAAATACTTTAGAATCAAAAAGATTAGATAAATTTATGAGTCAAATTTTAAGATCAAGAATTTCAAGAAGAGTTATTGCTGAACAACATTTAGCTTTAACTGATGCATTTAAAAAAGGAAAATTAAAGACAAATACTTTAGAAAATTATATTGGTGAAGTTTTTTTACAATGTGATGCAAAAACAACAATTGAAACATGTGGAGATCATGCAAAAAAATTAATTCAAGAAGTTTATCCAAATGTTGAAATGCCAGAAATTCAAATTGAAGGTCATTTAGATGCAAAATTCCCATATATTAAATCTCATTTAGATTATATTGTTGGTGAATTATTAAGAAATAGTGTTGAAGCAACTGTTGTTTCTCATACTAATTCAAAAGCAAAATATCATAATAAAGTTCCACCAATTTTAGTATCAATTAGTAATACTCCACAAAATGTTATGATTAGAATTAGTGATCAAGGTGGTGGTATTCCTGAAGATGTTTTACCTGATTTATGGTCTTTTGCAAGAGGTCCAAGATCTCATACAAGATTAGATAATTTTAAAAAAGTTCCTGAATTTGCTGGGTTAAGTTCTGAAGTTGGAACTTTTAATGAAAGATTCCCAACCAAAAATGATTATAATGGTAATACTAATAATGATAATGGTCCAAGAGTTGTTGAAAGTTCTTTAAGTGGGTTAACTGCAAGACCACCTGAATTGAAATTAGGTATGGGATTACCATTATCAAGAGTTTATGCTGAATATTGGGATGGTGAATTAGATTTACAATCTTTAGAAGGTTATGGTTGTGATGTTTTTTTAAGAATTTCTAGATTAGGAAATCAAAATGAAAAATTACAATTAGATCGTGTATAAAGTAAAGTATTGTTTTTTTTATTTTCTTTTATTTATATTTTTTATTTAACTATTCTATTTTTTTTATTTATCTTTGTTAATATTTTTTTTTTGAACTAAATGTAGGTTATAAGCTAATGTCTATTGTATACAGCTATATATAGCATAGATTTATAAGGGATTATAATTAATTCAGGGTTTTTTAAAGCTAATAGTGTTAATAGTTATAAATCAGGCTACATGTGCAAATGTGGGGTAGATCAATTAATTGTTGCCTAAGCTGTTTTTACACCCTTGAACCTTAATTACTTTAAGTTAACGCCACACTAGCCAATTGTTGAAGCTTTAACTCTACAGCCGTACCAAAAAGCCCCTTGAGCCGCACACTAACAAGCACAATTGGGAATTAATTACAACTTAATTAACTAATTGATCAATGTTGCAATAAGAATGAAACAAAAAAAATTATATATAAATTATTACTAAAAGTATAAGAAAAAAGAATTTAAGATACAAAAATGACGGGTTTAAAAAATACACGTTAAGTTTCTTTAAACATCTTTGGTTTCTTCTGCCATGTAGTGCAAGTAAGAACCTAAAGTTTTACAACCTTCAATATAGTTTTTAATATTGATTTTTTCATTGGTTGAGTGAGCACCATCATCACCAGCTCCCATCTAAAAAAATTTGTTAGTTTTTTTCTCTTTTTAGTTCGAGTGTCTTTGATTGATTGATATGTAAATTTAAAAGCTTATAATTATCATAGGTTATCAAACTAAGAAAAATCTTAGTATAAAAATAATAAAACCTCCCTAATTATAAGCTCCAAACTTCAAAATCAACCACCACAACCTACTAATAATAATTTCTAAAAGTACTTACAGGTAATAAAATAACAGAAGTTTTCAAATTATCTTGGAAACTTAAAGTAATTGGAATAGAACCACCTTCTCTTGTTAAATCTGGTTCAACACCCCAAACATCTTTAGTAGCTCTTCTAGCAGCTCTAAAAGACCAATTATTTGGATCAGAAACCCAATAATCACCATCATGTAATAATTCACATTTACAAGTGTTTTTAGAACCTAATTTAGCAAATTCTTGATTAACATAATTAATAACACATTCATCTAATTTTCTTGGTTCAATATTTGGAACAGTTCGAATTGAAAATTTACCAGAAACTTTAGCTGGGATAACAGTTTTTGCACCTGATGAATAAAATGCACCTTCAACACCATGAATACTTAATGAAGGATATCTCCATCTTGCTTGTAAAGCTGGTTTAACTGTTTCATGCATAACAGTTTTTGAACCAATATTTTCTTCAAAACCTTGTAAATCAAATTGAATATTATCATATAAAGCATCTTCTTCTTTAGTTAATGGAGCAACCATTTCTTTAATACCTGGAATTTGAATTTCACCAGATGGGGAAACTAATTTTGAAAAAACATGAGATAAATCAATCATTGGTTCATGAACAACACCACCAAATAAACCAGAATGTAAATCAGCTGCTGGACCTTCAACTGTAATGGTATAATAAGAAACACCTCTAACACCATAAGTTAAAACTGGTTGTTTTGAACCTAACCAATAATTATCACTAATACAAACAGCATCAACACCTTTAAAATATCTATCAACTTCTCGTTTAATTAAATCATCTAAACCTAAAGAACCAGATTCTTCCATACCTTCAAAACAAAAAGTAATATTAACTGGAATTTCTAATCCTAATTCTTTATGAGCTTGTAAAACATTTAACCAACCAATAACTGGTCCTTTATCATCAGTTGAACCTCGACCAAATAATTTATCATCTTTTTCAGTTAAAGTCCATGGATCAGTATCCCAACCATCTTCAACTAAAGCTGGTTGAACATCATAATGACCATAAACTAAAACATTTTTTTTTGATGGATCATTACCATATCTTGCCAAAACAATTGGTGGTAAATGTAAATCTTTAGTACCTTCTTCAATACCTAATTCTTGTAATTCAATATCAGTACATCCTAAATTACCTAATTCTTGTTCTAACCATTTGGCCATTTTAACAACTTCTGGTCGATGTTCAGCATCAGCTGAAACTGATGGAATTGCAACAGCTTCTTTTAATCCTATTCAAAATTAGTTAGTATGTATTTTTAGAACAGTAGTTAAGACTTACGGTTAATGAATTGAGGTTTTAATTCATCAATTTTATTGAAAAAAGTAGTAATTTGTTCAGATGGCATTTTGTTTGATAATTTTCTAGGTTTAGAAAAGTGGTGGTGAGGAAAAGAAAATTTAGATGAGGAAGAAATTTTTCTAACAAATTGGATTTTTGGTGTTTGTAATTGACTAGTACTTGGAGCAGCAGCAGCAGCTCCTCTTTTTGTGGTGGTGGTGTTATTGTTGTTGATGCGGGCTACTAATAAAGCATGAGAAGAGGAGTTTTTAGAAAAAGAAGAATAATAAGAATAAGCTGGGGTTGTTGGCGGATTTTTTTTTTTTTTATTTAACAAAAAATAATGATGCTGCCGTATTCCATGTTTTACCCATGTGCACATTGGCAAGCAGCATGACCGATGAGATGATGATGAAAGTCTTGATAATAATAATTGATTGTCAATCAATCTAGTTTTTGATATTACTAACATGTTATGAAGAAAACTCGTTAACAATTGTTAATATTTCTTTAAATCTTTATAATGCTTTGTAAGTTATTATGGGGATGGTTGTTGTATGGCTCTGTGGCTTTTTTTTTTTTGAGTTTTCTTAATGTGGTGTCATTTCAAGGGTTTCACAAAAAAAAAAACCATTTTGAAAGAAGAAAATTTTCAATTCATTGTCGGACACCGTCATTTATTGGTTAGAATGGGTGTGCGCAGCTGAACATTGTATATACTACAACGCTAATAGATGAATGGTAAGGGGCACTTTGAAACCTTGGTTAGGGGGTTTGATCTATAGCTTGATGATTATAATAGATATATTATTAAAAGGTTTTGATCTAGTCAATTGGATTCTAGTAAATAGTTTAAATTGAATCTACAATTATACAGATAGCTAACCTTTAAATTTAATTAATTGAAGCCTCGAGACTCAATAATATATTTATAAATATAGTAATACTACTACTGTATTCAAACTCGATTTGTTAGAGTACGTTAATTAAATTTCTATGAGCCGCATATTCTGGAATGAAGATTTAAGCTATTTAATATCAAATTTAACCCCATTGTGTATCAAAGATTACATAAATTTGGTCAATTGACTTGAAGAGGACTCTATTTTGATGATTACAATTCTCAAGTTGTAAGAGAGTCGGCTCATTGCAGTAACAATTTACCTATTATACAACAGTTATTATGGTTTCAAAAATGAGCTACAAAAAACTCAATTATACAACTTATCCAAGAAATTTTATTATGTTAAATCAATTCTACAATAACGATTGAAAGATTTAAAGATTTAACAAGATTAAATTTCTAACGTTAACGTTAAATGTTTTTTTATTCTTTCGAAAAACCATCAATAAACAAACAGTCTAAACAACTCAAGCACTAAAAAAGACCCTTGTCTTGAAAAATTTATATAGACTAGAAAAGCCACACACAAATTACACTAGTAAAAAAATCTTTTGAAAAAATTTTCCAACGCGCGCGACAGAACTAACTCCCACGTTTAAGCTTGTATAAGCTTCAAAAGCCGCTTGAAGTATGTTGGTGACTGTACTAGCTGTACTAGTAAAGTACTCGTGGTGTTGTCAATAGACAAATTTTTTTTTTCTACACAACAAAAAAAAAATTTTTTTTATATAATATATTTTTCATCAATTTTTTTTTTTTTATTACTGAGCTTTTTTAATTTTTTATTTTCGTTTCGATACTAACCTTTTTTTTTTTTTTTTAATAATAATAACTAATATATATAATGACAGATAGACCTTCAAGTTCGATTTGGGGTCTTAAATCATCCAACAGTTTTGGTGGTGATAAATCACCATCAGTAGGACCAGTTGGATCAACTAAATCACCAATCAGTTCACCATCATCAACAAGAACTTCATCATTTTTATCAGGATTGCATCATCATTCAAATTCTCCAACATCATCACCAGGTAGTGAACGTAGATATAATCATCATCATAATAACCACCATCATCATCATAATAACAATCATCATCATCATAATAACCATCATCATAATAATAGACATCATCATAATAACAACAATCTAAGTCATTATCATAATCAACCAGATCATACTAATGAACAAGGACAACGAATTGTTAAACCAAGAGTTGGTACACATATTTTAGAAAATAGTTGGACAGTTTGGTTTTTACATCGAGGACCAGGATTTAAAATTAGTAATTATTTACTTGCAACTAAACAAGTTGGTACATTTTCAACAATTGAAGAATTTTGGGAATTATATACACATTTAAGAAGAATTGATAAATTACCTTTTACAAGTGAATTTCAAGTATTTAAAAAAAATGTTAAACCAATGTGGGAAGATTCAAATAATATTCAAGGTGGTAAATGGGTTGTTAGATTAAAAAGACCATCAAAAGGTAAAAAACAAGGTGATCAAGATGATCAACAAAATTTAGATGAAGAAGAAGTTGCAAAAATTGCTGCTGAAAAAAATGCTCAACATATTAAATGTAGACAACAAGCATCATTATATTGGGAAGATTTGTTATTAAGTGTAATTGGTGGATCCTTATTTAATGATAAAAGTAATGAATCATCTAATTTAATGGAAAATGTTATGGGTATTGTTGTTAGTGCAAGAAGAGATGAAGATATTATTAGTGTTTGGACAAAAAATGGTAATGATAATGAAATTAATGAAAAAATTAAAGATTCTGTTTGTAAAATTTTAAATTTACCTGATGATATTCAATTTGAATATAAAATTCATCAAGAATCTATTAAAGAAGGTGCAGAAAAACAAGCATTATTTGAACAGACTCATTCTACTACTACTTCTACTCCAACTACTCCAAATAGTACAAAGACTGTTGATTTGGGATCTTCAAGTATGGTTCCTGGAATGATTAGTAGTTTAAGTGGTGGAACAAAAGGTACATTAGGTGATAATGGTGTTAAATGGTAAAAAAAAAAAAAAATTATTGTAACATATTTTTTGTTTATGCATTATTTTTTTTTTTGTTTATATTGAAAAAGAAAAAAAAAACTATTTTTAAGTTTTGAAGAAGGATTAGGGAAGAAATAAAAATTGTTTTAATGACGAATTGATGAATGACATATGATAATGATGGATGTAAATTTTATTATGTTTTTTTTTTTTTTTAGATATTCTTTTTTTTGAAAAAAACAAGAATGTATATATTATTATAAAAAAAAAAAGAGAGAAAAAGGTATATTTTTTATGCATTTATAAATGCACTATTTATTATCATTATTATATATACCTGATTTTCTTTTTTATACTAGTTTGTTTTATATATATTATTTAATGAACAATATCTTTTTTTTTATATCTGTATAAAATTAGGTCAATTGTTTTTTACGTTAGTTGTTTTTCATGTTATAAGGTAATTGTGCGTCATGAATACTTGGATGTTAATAATTCTAAAAATAGCCATATATATCTACAATATGAAGACTAATTATCCAAATATAAATCTATTATATACAAAATATATGTCTTCCTAGTGACAGATAGGATTCCAAGATTGGGATCCTTACATTAGGAGTTTATATACTAACAAATGGAGGATCGGAGGTAAGTGTTCATATGCTCACATGTACAGTAATATTATTTATTTTAATTATGTACAATGTACAAAAATGTTATGTTTGATATATATAATGTTTCATTTAGCCTCATGAATTGCGGCGTGTTTCGAAAATGTTGTACGTCATAGATTGATCAGTATTTTGAATCTAATCATGATTAGATATATACAGGTTACAGAATTTGGGAATTCACTAAGCTATGGCCAAGAGCCGGCCCCTGGTTATTTCTAAAAATTGTAAATAATGTGTCGTCAGGCTTTTTTTTTTTTTTTCATCAATTTATATAAGATTTATTATATTATATTGGTGCCGCGTCTAATGTATAGAAAAAAAAAATCTTGAGCCGTGTGGGACGATTTTGAAGTATCATTTGCAGTAGAATTTATTTATGGAGCATGAACAAAGTCTAGAAGCTTATTCAGGAAAAATTTTGAGCTGTACAGTAATAGAACAATTCTGTACACTTTAAGTTACTGAGTTATAATCCTATTTTTAAATATGTATAAGAAGTAAAAGCTCAGAATTCATGATCATATATCTGATTTTTCTTAGAGCTTATTACCAGTGGACTTAAGGTTTAATTTAGTATACATGACTTTTTTGTTCCTGTACAGCAATGAGGCGTCACATCATCTATATAGAGTTCAAAATTGTTAACCTGCTGTGGAAAATTTGGTAACTCAATTGTTTACAATAGTAGCCTATTCGCACGTGGTACGTGTGCACTATATACATGTATATATCAAATATATGTTTGTTACTGGTACTGTTCAGTATCATTATCAATTAATTGTAATGATTGAAAACTAGCTAGTGGTACTCAATACATTACTACTGTAGGTCTAAATGATGTTGAATAGATTTATAGGCATCGGTCGATCTAATATCAGATTTGATCTAAAAATTTAGTCTGTATAAGCCTCATGCCGTGCGGATCAACGTTAACAATTGGTATAGTTTGATATTACGTCACTGAAGCTTTATACAGCATTCTGTGGTCATGAGAAGTTCTTGCAAAATCGATGAATTGTCTGCCTAAGAAACATCAATCGGATAGTACCAGGTGTAGTAGGCACTAGCATACATGCCATATGTGCTATATATATATATGTTACTGCTGTTTGAAATCTTAGTGATATTTACCTGGGGTATAATTCTAAATATTTAGACAATTGTTACCATAGTAGCTGGGGGTAATGGGTATACCGGCATATCAGACATTCGGTCCTATTTTGTAAGTATTTGTTAAACTGCCGTTAATACTGCTAGAAGGTTGACTTAGGTTAAGGATACCGCACTACATGTAGATGAAATAGAAACTCCATTATAAAAGGTTGGGTTTTCAAATATCGTTTTCAGCAGTATAGTAATATAATTAGATCTACAAATTGTATATTAGCTCAGTAGTAGAATATAATAGAAAGAAGCATTATGATGCTACTACCTTAAGAATTCGTACATTACGTTAAGCTTAAAGTTACTGTAATTTTAGTGAAATTTAGAACTACAATTTACCTCATGAGCAGGTACTGCCAACGGTAAGTTACACTGTACTAAGTGTACGTAACTATATATATCCATATATCGGATATATATATATAAGAGTGTGCTTTTCAAAGGTGCATGCCTAAGCATTGCCTATGCCATTTAAAGCATCTACCTGTACAATTGTACCTAATTAAATTGTCAGACCAATTTTTCTCACTTAAAACCAGCTTAAATAGTGGGGCAAAAAAAATCAATTTATATATCCGTTACGTTGCAGTGTAGGAACGTATTTCAGAGCATTAAGCATTCATGTATTAATGTAATAATTAATTACATGATGTAAAAATCTGTTCGTTAAATACCGGTATTCGGTTAAATTGAGATGGTCTGAATGTCTGCAAAATTTAATTAATTGAATTGAATAAAAATAGAGCATTTGAAGCTACCTGGCTGAGGTATTTTATAGTATTTAAGTACCAGTTAGCATTATATAATCATTGATTGGGAACTCAAACTGATAATATATCATTGAAACTTTTATCAAAAATACGAAGATCTATCTCAAAATATTAGTCAATTTAATATAACTACTGTAATAATAAGAATAGTTACACTACTGTAATCTATATTAAAGTGAAAATCTGTTTGAAACTATTCTACCAAATTTATAATTTATTTGGTATACCGTAATTTACAAAGCTTATAACAGCTTGAAATTTGTTATGATTCTTTTCTTTTCATGCTAATGCAAATATACATGTATATTTTTTTTTTATTTTTTTCGCTTGAAACAAGATTTGATGTCGACATCTAAAACATTTAGAATTCTTTATTCTCATTCGCTCAAGCGGATTTAATACGCTTGGAATATTAGTTCCACATTGTAACTGGCTATTAGTGCAGTGTAGTAAAAAAGACATGGAGGTTTCATTTTAATCGGCTTTTTCAAAAATTAAATGATCCAAACCCACCTTTTTTGTTTTTTTCATACCACAGTAATTCTAATATTATGTAACTTAGCACACCTTAAAAAGTTGATAGAAGTTAGCCTTACTACAGCCTTAAGTGGACTTTGGAACAATTATAAATAGGTTTCACAACTGCTTATAAGCCCTTTTAAACGAAGCATATCATCGCACAAGGCGTACGTTGTCCCCATCTCCTGCCCTGCACTTTTAAAGAAACTTGCCATTTTTTTTTTTATTATTATGATTCTTTTTTTTTTTTTTTTGTTACATCTCAAGCTGGTATAAATGGATCTATTTTCCCCGAAATTGTCATCAACGATATTGAAAAATTCATTTTAAATTTATAAAGGTTCTTGTTGAACTGTTGAAATTGATCAAATTTATATACTACTATAGTACAATTATATCTGACTAATTTATTTATAAAATTCTCCAGATTTTTGACAAAATTTTTTTTTTTCTTCTCTTGTTACTACAGTGGATAATTGTATAAAGTTTAAATCTCATTAAACTTTAAATTTTTTTTTTTTATTCCTTATTTGTCTATAGTATTTATTAAATAGTACTAGACCATAGAGCTTTCAAAATACCTACTATTTTACAATTTATAAAGACTGAATTCTACTCAATACAACTATTCTATATAATATATATCCATTACTTGTATCAATATTGATTTTATATACAAACCATAGAACAAAAAAATCTAGTCTAAATAGTTTTTTCATAAAAATAAAATTCACCGGCGACCGGTGAGCCTTTTTTTTTTTTTCTTTTTTAAGTTGTTAAGGCAGCGTAAAAGGAATAATAATAATAATACCCCAAGCACTATTAATGCACAAGCATGCTCACTCACACCATTTAAAAAAAAATTATACACAAAAAAAAAAAAAAAAAAAAAAAAAAAAAACTCCCCAATAATAATTTTGTAAAAAAAAATCTTGGAAACCATACGACATTTTTTTTTTTCCTCTTAACACAAAAACCTTTCCCGCCCCCTTCATTAAAACAACAAAAGAATTTTTTTTTTTTTCTATTATAAACTTCAACAACCACTGAGTATTATATTATCAACTATTCATTAATCTATATATACGACTGAATTTGATAAGCTTTTATATATCGAAATTATAACAACAACAAAAAAAAAAGTTTTTAATCAACAAGAAAGAAACGAAAAAAATAAAACCGACCGAAAATTAGCCGCCAGAGTAAAAAATCAACTTTTGAAATAAACAATCCATCATAATGGAAGACTCACCATTATTTTCATCTCATTTGTCATCTTTGTTGGCTCAGGCACAATCTTCAACAATAGCCAGTCAACAGCAATTTCAACAGCAACAACAACAACGACAGCAGCAACAACAACAGCAGCAGCAACATCATCTCCATCAACAACAACAAAACCATCATCAAAACCTTTATAATGATTTTGGATTCCAAGATTTTACTAATCATACACATATCAATCCACAACATGATATTTCACATAGTTTGTATGTTTAAATTTTTTTTAAAGAGAATAATAACTTACTAACAATAAAAAATAGACCCAATACAATGAGCATGTTTAGTCCCGCTTCAACAAATCATTCACAATTTTTAACACCAGCAGAAACAAGTCCCGAATCTGTTAATACAACTCCGTCAGATACAACAACTGTTATGAATATGTATAATAACGACAAAAATTCACAATTTCATCAGCCTCTTCGCAGTAATAACAGTAATAACAACACATTTAACAGACCGAATCCTGCATCTTCTTTCACTCCCCATTTAGCAGTAAGTGAGCTTGATGGTGGTGATATTGTAATGATGGACTTTAATAACACTAACAATAATAATAACAATACTAACGGACAATCTAACTATACCCCAACTACTAACAATAACAATAATAATAATGGCTTTCATTTTGATTTGGATCCTATTGGATTAGGTTTAAACAATCCAATGCAAGATTTTAATTCTTTTAATCCAAGACCAGAATTTTTTCAACATGATCATAATGATGGTGGATTTGCAGAAGTTTTACCAAGTACTGATATGATGATTATTCCGAGTGATGAAGGATTTCAAAGTTTAAATCAACAATCAAATCAATGGAATTCTTTTAGTTCTCAATCTATTCCAAATAATTTTAGTTCAATATCAGTATCAAATGTTAATAGTGGTGTAGCTGGTCCAAGACAACAAGAATATGCTGCAAGTTATAGAAATAATAATGGTTATGCAAGATTCGATTTATTTGATGATGAAGAAAAAGATGATTCTGGTAATAATAAAAGTGCATTAGTTAGTCCATCTGATTCTCCTGCAGCATCAGAATTAAGTCCTTCAATTACTTCACCAACAAATAATAATAATAATAATAATAATAATCCTGAAGAATTTAATGTTCAAAAGAAAATTATTCAACCACCTCCACCACCAAATCAAGGTTTATTACAAAAAAAATTAGTTAAAGAAAAAGAAGAAAAAGAACAAGAGAAAAAAAAAGAAGATAAAAAAGAAGTTGATAAAGATAAAGATAAGAAAAAAGATGATAAAAAAAAAGAAGAATGTACAAATTGTAAAACAAGAACTACTCCTTTATGGAGAAGAAATCCTCAAGGTCAACCATTATGTAATGCTTGTGGATTATTTTTAAAATTACATGGTGAAGTTCGACCTTTATCATTAAAAACTGATGTTATTAAAAAAAGAAATAGAGGTCCTAGTGGTAGTTCAAATTCAAGATCAAGAGAAAATTCTATTTTAAGTGGTGGATTAAAACCTTTAACACCTGCAAATGGTGGTACAACAACTCCAGCAATTCCAATTACAAAAAAAAGAAGTGGTAGTAGTACAAATTTAAGTAAAATGTCAACATCATTAGGTAATTCTCTTGGTAGTGAAGGTTTAAGTTTATCAATTGGTAATTCTTTTAATAATAATTCTGTTGGTAATAATAATAATATTGGTACTAGTGCACCTCAACCACAAAAAATTGCAATTGCACCAAAGAGACATGTTACTTTAGCTCCAAAATCTTTTTCAAATTCTTCTAATAGTCCAATTTCAACATCAGCATCATCAACGACTACAACAACCACAACAAATGCTAGAATTCGAAGAAAAAGTAGTATGTCAAATACTAAAGATTCTTTAAGTAGGAGAGGAAGTTCAACATCTTTAAATGCTCCTTTATCACCATTAACTCCAACTCCTTTAACTAATATTTCAACTCCAACTCCAAATACTGTTAATAATAATAGTAATAGTACTACTAACAATAATAACCCTAATATGAACGTTAATGCACAACAAAAGAAATTTATTCAACCAACACCATCACAAATTGCATTAAATGCAAAAAGACAATTACAACAACAATTAGATGAAAGTAGAAGACGTCAACAATTACAACAACAACAACAAAAGAAAGTTTCACCACCTCCTTCTGTTAATACTAATAACAATAATAAATCTAAAGTTTCAATTGCACAATCAGCACCAGCATCTTCAATTAATTTATCTGATCAAATGAATAATAATAATGATAATATTCAACGTGGTTTTGACTTACATAATATGGATCCAAAAGAATGGGATTGGTTGAATATGTAAAAACTTTTTTCTTTTCAAAAAGACTATTTATTTTTTTTTTTTATTAATTTGGGGAGAAAAAAAGGGAATTTTTTTTTAACATAATATTTTAGAAACGGATTGTTTATGATTTATATAGTTTTTTTAGAAAAACTTTTTTTATAGTAATATTTATTATTTATTTATTAAACTTTTTATTTTCTTGTGAAAATTTGGTATTAATTTATTGCGTAGTTGTTTTTTTTTATTATCTTTTTCGGAATCCATTTTTTTATAGGGTATTGTGTCTTATCAGTTTGTTGATAATAAAAGAAAATAGCCGAAAATGATAAGCTCTATAATTAATAATAGCCGTGTTAGTAGTATTAGTAAAGCTTAAAGTGAAAAATTTCGCGTGGTATTGGTTTTTTTTTTTTTATCTTTGATCGGGAAGGGTTTAAAAGATAAGCTTTGTAACTTAAAAAGTACTCCATTGCAAACAAAAGAATGAAAATTTTTTTTTGATAAGGTCTATTGAATTGAATTTTTGATAACTTTTTTTTCTTATCTTTTGATGACCAAAATGATGGATTTGTTCAATTAAAAAATACTGTTAGGACTTGTATATAGATATGATAGATTAAATAGCAAGGTTTGTGATGGTGTTAGCTAAACTGATCGGGGGGATCGGTACCATATTTTTTTAAGGGGTGGTGCTTGTTTCGAATTTTTTTTTGTATTGATCTTTTTTTTTTTTTGAGTGATTATTATGCAAAATTTCACAATGATAAGGTGATAAGAAGTAAGATATATCTTCTTTATCAAAGATGAATATTACCAAATCAAAATTTAAGATTGTTTGGTTGGTTTTTATTGATAGATATTATCATAAAATGTCAATTATTTGGTTTTGATTGGATTACAATGCTGTATCTGTTTGTGAGGAGGTGTATTGTTTGTGGAGATAAATTTTGATTAGTCCCTTACATATGATAACATGAAAATAACAAAAACGATAATTACTTAGTATGGTTTTGGTAGTTATAGGTTATCGTGAGATGTCATTTTTTGGTTGCTTGATTTGGGGTTTATAATATGATAGATGTACCTGTATCATATGCCATATGAGTATAACAAGTTTCATGTGCACATGTCTTTTTTCTTGATAGTTTGTGTTACGTATTGCTATGTAATATAAACCCAATAATGATGGACTAGAGCATATATCAGCTAATTTATCAGTTTGATGGTTCATTTATATCTCTACTAAGCTATGCATGCTATAGACAATGTAGTTGATTACAAGGTATAATGTATATATAAAGACCTACAGATGAATAAGAGCAGAATTGTTTAAAATATCTATATGGATTAGGCTTACATTGATTGGATGATAGACTTGATCGTTAAATAGGGTTATGGTGGACTTTTTTTGAGGAGTTTTCAGATAGTGAAAGCCGTTATTCCAATATGATAGAATTATTTCTATCTCGAACTTAAGCAGCTGACTCTACATGAAATGGGGTAGGCCTTCCAGCTGTAACTTTTTAGTCTCTTTAGAAGCCAAGTCGTAATTAGTAAAGGCTGTTAAGGAAGGATTGTTTTGTCTGTCAAAGGACAAGCAGTTCTAAGTTGGTTATGTATAAATTCGAACAAAGATATAAATTGGAAAAGGATAAGGATACATATAACGTATATACTTCGCAACTAGATCACGATCAAGGCTTATATCAGATAATTATCGTAAAAAAAAGCCTTTATGGATAGTATATAGTTATCTTTAACTGATCGGGTGTCTTTATGTATACGTATTTGATTGGCCTGAAAATAAACCTGAACATCTCAGGTTTATATATATTGTAATTAATTAACAACTACATGAAGGTAGTACGTAATTTAGATATACAGTATATAAACTTGAGCTAATTTCCATGAATAATACTTTATTTAAGTTGAATAAGTCAGTTCTATATAAGGTAGCAAAAAAATATATGTGTATAAATAATTAATTACAACGTAAATCAAAACATACCTAATATAATTCACTGGTTACCTTTTGGTTTCTTTTTATAGGCTTTATTTTACTAATCGTTAGTTAATTATTTGAACTTTTGGATTATTTATCTTGTCTATAGATATATCGATCTGATCTTAATAAAGTACACCATAAAGATTCTGAGTGTTGATGTAATGAAAATATAGTTATAGTATTTTGAATTGTAAACTATAAAGCCCACCAGTTTTTCAATTGTTCAGATTATAGGTAAAATATTTTTATTGCATTTTTCTTCGTTGATTCGAAAAAAATTATATCATGGTATATTCGACGTATTTTTAGGCAATTATCCATTAAACATAGCATGACTCGAGTTTTATATAATCCAAAAAAACTTTGCAATTGCACCCTAGTTCTAGTTAAATATATATACCTATAGGGTACATATAAACTACAACCTATCTAAAAGTTGCTATTTTATCTATACAACTTGTACAGGAACGTACTTGTACAATTGTAGGCAGGTTATTGGGTTAAAATTGTACTTGTACGGAAAATCAGGCAAAAACCTAGTCAACTTAAGTTTCGTATTAAATAAAAGTATACTGTATATACCAGCTTTATATATCTTCAAAGTGGAAACCATAGTATTTGAATTGATATTTTTTATAGGGTACCAGTAAATTGGGGTTGGATGAGATATTTTTAAGTCACATAAAATGTTTATTGTATATTGTATATTACATGTAACTATAACTATACTTAGCTGTTTAATACCTATATCTACATGTCTAACGTTTCAATTAAATTATGAACTATTAACTATTCTATAGAATTAAATATTTGTAATATATTAACCGGTATACAGAAAACGACATTGTCAAGTTATACACATATGTATTATATAGGAGCATCTATAGAAACGAAATTTCATAGTAAAAACGCTCAATTTAATTAATTCTGCCTGAATTATTGAGGAACTATAATTAGCAAATAACTTTGACCATATGTTGAATTTTAATATAACCAGATTATAGAAAACTTTGATAGATTAACAATGGGCTTTAAAAATAATTAAACGACTTAGATTATTGCGCTCATGTATGCTTTTAGCGAAGTATTATGATATAGAAATTATATATACTCGAACAATTTATACATGTATATATTGTGACCTATAATAACTTTCATCCATTACCAATTTATCCATGCATGTATTATTTGGTCTATAATATTATATACAATGGTAATACAAACTAATCCAAAATCTGCTACAGGTAATTATTAGTTTTATGTCATGAAATAAATTTGATTTGGTTTATAATAATGTGTCTGTCTGCAGCCAGGGTATTATATCTATAGATGGCCATCTATAAGCTAAGTTTTAACTGTTTCTAATATCATTGGACTATAAAAGTCTTAGTTAATATTAACGTATATAGATACAGATGACGAGAGTACACCAATGTGTTCAAATTTAAAAATAGTTTAATAAACCCCTAATTGGGTAATTTGAAAATAAGCCATCTCAATTAGCTTATAAATCCTAATCTCTGAAAAATTTAAATAGCAAAAATAAAAAAATAACTATAACTATAATACCATTGGTACTACAACAATATCACGATATTTGTATAAATATATTTTTAATGATTGATTGAAGATGGTAATTTTTTTTTGCTGTAATTATTGATTCAAAGAAGTTTTAGAGAGCCTCTCATTCTATAAGAAAAATCTGGTTTCTTGGCAGGTTAATTTTTTTTTTTTTTTTTGAATTACTTTTAAATCAATGTTTTTCGTATTTGTTTTATTTTTTGACATATGCATGAATTATTTCTTTTTTTTAAAAAAAAAGTTTATTTTCAAAACTTTAAAATGAATAAACCTTTTACACCACTTTTGCAACAATTCGACATTGTACATCAATTATTTATTATACAAGTACGAGTCTGACCTACAAACAGAAAAATGGTATATAATGTATATCCTACAGTTACTTGGCTTGCATTGATCACTTATAAGCTAAAATGTTTTCTCTTATTTTTATAATACCATTGTTTGGTATTTACCTAAATTTACATGAGTCCTATCTCCTTCAGTGGTATCATTTGGATACTTCAATTGAAAAAAAACCACACTCCTTGGAATTAACTTCGTTTTACCAATTGAAGAATCACCCTCAAAAATGGTTTTATTTTTTGTTTAAAATATCTATCCGAGGTTGATAAATCATTATAGATAAATTTCGATAGAAACGACTCAAAAATTGACCTATATAATTAAATAAATCTTATGTCTTGTTTTATTTATGAGACTATAAATACTTTATCCCTGTGAATTCACCATCCAGCATCACTTATTTCTCGATCTAAGCTAAGCAAGACATCCTTTATATAAAACTATAGCCTATAGGCGTTTTAACCACTCTAAGTTTTTCATAAAAAACCAGATTCACTTATAAGACTTGTCTGTGTTCAATTGTAGTTTTTTGTGTTAAGAATTGATAATATTGATCATAAGAATAAAAAGAACGGAGCGAAGAATTCTGATACTCTTTTTTTCTCCATGGCAAAGAGATTTTTTTTTCTAATCGAAACTCGTTACGATGGTAGATATTGTTATTCTTTTATAGAATGAAATATTCTTATAAATCAAAAAAGGGTTGTCAAGGAAGTAACATTGTGTTTAAAATCTAACATAGTCTGCATCTTTTCCTTTGAAATCCCTTTCCAACCAAAAATTTCCCATATTTATCTTCCACAAAAAACCTGAGTATTTCCCTGAAATTTCCTGTATTGATATGTACAAGTATATACATGTATATACTTCAAATATGCAAACAATTCAATACACTATAACCTATAATAGAAATAAAATGGTGATATAATAATTTAACCGGAAAAGCGTATACAAGGTAACACATTAAGTTAAAAAGCAGTTTAATTGAAACTTGAATACATAGAACTACTCATACGTACAGTTAACTTGTACATGTACATGAACTTCTGTTAATACCAAGGTAATGCCTTAGTTATATATACATACAGTATGCCTAAAAAGCTACACTGAAATACTACATACTTAGTGAGTGTATATCAACCATAGCGCGACTAAAAGGTATACTGCAGTACTATGTACATTGTAACTTAGCGTTATAATATCAACCATAACGGCTCTCAATTGAAATAATCAACGTCCCTGTGTATATGATATTAATGAAGGTTATAAAAATATTCTCATAGTAATTTTAACCTAATCTACAAATTGTTGTCTAATCTAGTGCGTTACATAGCATTGCATTGACCTCTTCTTTAAATTTATGCATCATGTTCATATTTTTTAATCATCTAACTATTAACCTGCAAGTTGGGGTCGCAGTTGGTATCGACAATTATGTATGTAAGTAGCTACTGCTTTTCCAAGTACATAATCATTCTAAGTAGTACTAGATAACATGATATTTTTCATTATAAGTTACTTATATGTATAATAAGTCACCAAATAATACTATCAATATTGTTCAAGTAATTGATATAATATTGATTATATTAAAAAATTATACCATTGCCTGAATTATTTAATCAGTATACAATAAGAAAACTTAATCCTACAACATAACTGGACATAGCAATTTGAATAACAATGAATGTTTTTTTTTTAATAAAAAAAATTAATTTTACAATCGGGTGTTTTTGTTTATCCAATTTGGATGACTTTAATCCTAAATTGTGTTGTTACTTATTCTTTTGAAGCTAGCAAGGTAAGCAACTCCTTTGATTTTATTTCTTGAAACGAGTTATATTGTATTACTGACTCGAGATCTTTTATAACAAAACCAGTCACCCTTAATTACAATGAGAATGTGTATATCAACTGCATTAAAGAGAAGTTTTTGACAAAAGGGGGTTTACTAGTCATTAGTAGCTTACCATTCCTACCTAGGCTATTCCTACCTTTTTTTCTAGTTTATATATATATAGATCAATCGCCGAAACACTGTTCCTACATGATGTATCATGTGTTTATAGTAAAGAGTTTAAACAATTAATTAAAGCAAGTAAATGTTAATCAGCGCTTATAGCTACATTTTATATACTCTATATACATGTCAAATTAGATATGCCATTGAAAGATTGTACAAGCGTATGATTGAAGTTGTTAGTGTTTGAAATATCATATAGGTATATTATATACTTTATATAAAAATATATAAGCGTCAACTTAAAGATAATCTCCAATCTTGAAAGCTTGTATAGAATCATGCCAACTATCAGCTACTATTGTACCCATTGTTTGTTTTTTTCTACATGATGCATTCAAGAATACATTTAAATAAGTTACAAATAACTACTGAGAGAAGATTACAGGGTTAATACATCAAAGTAGGTGTAGTATGGTAGTGGTTAAAATCTATTTTGGTTAAATTTGGCAATGAAAAAATATAATGTTAGATCTTAGATCACCAGTGCTCATGAGTGGTAAGTTTAAAAATCTTTACCTTAAAATCAAATCTAAGACATAAATGTCTTAAATCGATGCCTAAACACAACACACATAAAAAACTGTAAAAAAAAAATAAACTTTTTTTTTTTTTTTTTTCTCGTTACACAGAGTACATCTGGTACCCCATCCTCATTGGATATTAAATATCAGCCTAATGAGTGTAATAAGTTTGATCACTTTCATATTATCATGCCTAGCCCATATGGTACTATCTATCTGATGACCAAGACCAAAAACCATCTGCACTAAATTATGTTTACACACATACCGTGTGTATACTGTACAAGCTATAGCTTAATATACCCGTACCTATACGTAAGCACAACAAGTCCTGGCATCACCCGGGCCCAATAAAAATAAACACCTACCAGGATAATTAAAATTAAAAAAAAAATATCTACAACCGTTGATACGCAAAAAAAATTAAAAAAATAACGTTATTTAATTACTAAGCTGCTTATAAACTATGAGAGTGTAAATAATTTATCCTGGAGGGGCCCGGGAGCAAGAGAAAAAGAATTTAAGAGTAAAAAATTTAAACGTATCAAGTAAGCTTGTTTTTTTGTTAAAAGTGCTTACAGTAATTTTTAAATGTGTAACGTTTCTGTGGCCGAAAGCATCTTACTTTTTAACCCTGTGTGTAAAATATAGATTTGCAATTACATCCGGATGCGATGTGTGTGAATTTTTTTTTAAAATATCCATCAGAATTCATGTTCCATTGATAATGAAAAAAAAAAAAAAAAAAATTTCCAAAACCCGAGACAGTAATTCTGTCAGGGCATATGCATCTAAAGCTGAACTAATATAGATATCAATTGTTTTTGTTGATATTTATTACAAGAACTTTAAAGGGAGGTTTATAGAATGTTAACTATTGAATAAGTAAAGGAAGGGGTCAATAGGAATTAGTTTGTTTTCCGATAAATTTATAAATTAAAAATAGTTGTAAGGTGGGTTCAAGGTGGGATTCTCTCATTATTTATTGTCAATGATGATAAATTTGAAGAAACAAGATTTCTTTTACATTTGCAGCTCTGAGTACATTGTAGAGTCAAGTAAATTTTCTTAGCATACAGTTATAATTTGAAATGTTTTTGATCAAATAATGTATGTACACTGGTTAGAAAAAAAAAGGTTAATTTTGTTTTCGTGATTCATTTTTGTTGCGAAATAAAAATCTTTAGCACCAGTAATAGATTGATATAATTGTTATATCAATTTAAACAATCATTTTACTTTAATATACTGCTACAGTTTCAAAAAAAAAAAAAAAAATTGATGCAAGTCTCAGCCTTATAACTTACTTAAAAATTTGCTTTATTTTCATGGGCAAGCTTTAGAAAGGGAGGAGCTTCTGGTTTTTAAATAATACGATATTATAAATTAGTGGTGACTAGTATTAGTGATTGAGCTCGTAAAGATACGATTGTGAAGTGATCCTAGAGTCCAAA
Source organism: Blastobotrys capitulatus (assembly GCA_030564325.1). NCBI lineage: Eukaryota > Fungi > Ascomycota > Dipodascomycetes > Dipodascales > Trichomonascaceae > Blastobotrys > Blastobotrys capitulatus. The sequence continues at coordinate 132,074 of JAJLUL010000045.1, forward strand.
TCTATAACCGAGATTCTCTGAAATTTCAGTATTATTATATACATATAGAATTCGGGTGTGTTGTATTTAAACACAGTAATCATGTAGATGTTCCTCTAGTTTTTCTGACGTTGTAACTAAATATATAGGGGCCAATTTAGATATTATAGATATCACATATTAGCTTATATATATAATTGTGACTTTTGCTATAGCTAATATTATAAGATATAATCACCTCAGGTATATACCAAGTCCTAACTTCATTGTTACTATATATTAATTCAAACGTGTACCTCCAGTTTTGACAAGAAGAAAAATAACCTATGACAAGAAGAAAAATAACCTATGAACAAAAATTAATTATACCCAAAACTTGATGTTTTAGAAAAAAGTTGGTGATTATGTACCATGGTATACAAAACCTGAATTTAGGTATAAGAAAACGATATATTAGTTTATCCAATTACGAATACTACCTGGACTGGTACCAACACGTAGCTGAGTTTAACTGATTATCAAAGTTCACTTTTATTTTCAATTTTCTTCTTTTTTTTTTTATTTCCCCTGGAAAAGCTTAAGTTTCTTTTAAGCTCTTTTTCGTTACCAGGGGTTACCTAAAGGAAAATTTCAAAACAAATGAATGGACTTGATTGAATTATAATATTGGTTGAATTCAATTAAAAAAGGGATATACATAATATTGATTAAGGTAATCTATCATAACAGACATTTATAGATTTAAAAAAATGAAAGACAGGTTTGCCAATTATTTGTATAAGAACCAAGTATTTTAAATCGTTATAAAACATAAATATTTAATTCTACTTTTATTCTCTTCCGTCAATGATCAAACCCAGTTGGGAAAAATTGGGCTCATACAACTCAGGCTAATTAATAAATTGGATTCCAAACCCATTCTAAAAGTATTAATGTCATTCGACCAATCATAAGAACCAATTTGTGTATGTTGTATGTACAATGGTAGTAGTAGTACCTAGGCTATAGTATGTATTAGTACTGGCATTGGTAGGATTAGGAATATCACAGGAGGATTTCTTCAGGTGTAGTTACAGTATGCTTGTGTTTAGTTTTGTACAATTAAAGTTAAACTTTATTTCTTAAATAAAAACAACAATCTGTGCACTAAAAAAATAATATTTTACTTCTTGGTATCAAGGTAGGATTTCATTATAAGGTATATTGTACACATTATTTCAAACTCGATCAATAGAT
>JAJLUL010000046.1:0-131477 GCA_030564325.1 Blastobotrys capitulatus
TATTGAGGGAAACTAATATAATATAATTAATGTACCAATATATAATAAATAAAATGATTACAACAACAACAAAATAATACTTGTAATACATGTAATCACTGTTGACAAACAACCTGCTAAGCCTACTGTTACTATAGGTGTCAGGGATCTTATAATTACCAGTATACCAATGACCTAGTACCAATGTAAAAGTACGCGATCATAATTAATATTCGCCACGATCGAAATATCACGGTATTTCGGAAATCTCGCGAATTACTATATATTTAATATTTAAATTTATTATACTGTATATCGATCGATATATATATTAAATTTTGCATCGATTTCTTAAGTTTACCTGCAATAACTGACATAATGATTGACATATAACACTCGATGCATGGATCCAAATTGAAGTTATCAATAATAAATTGGTTTATTAGAAATTTAGTACGACCTGCACTGGATTAGCAATGATTCTACTTACTTAGATCGATCAAGGGAATATCAGTAACAATCTACCTCAATGAAACCCATTTAAGGTTTTAGATTATTAGTATTATAAATTATAAATGTATATATATATATATATATATATATTATATAATATTCATCATCATGATAATATTTTTGATTTCATCAGCAGTTTGAAAGTAGATCAAGGTCCCGATCGTGATATATCTTTAGATTACGATTAGGCGGCCGGTATTATAGCCATAATAATAATGGTAATACATGCAATTTATGTAGTAAGTTTGATTTGAGAACTTGCTCTTAAAAGCTATATACATGTTATAGCCTTAGAGGTTACAACGGGTGTAACCCCCTGAATGTCAGATGTGTGCCTTCCAATCGATTGTCTTGCCATGGCATGCATATAGAAGATTTGAATTCAAATGATAAACATTTGTTGATTTTTTTTCGATTTAAATAATAAATTTTACCTAAGGCTCTGAATGACAATTATTACCTAAGCTAGCTGTGTTTATATGTACTTAACAGGTATTTATACAAATAAATCAACTTACTAATATCATTGTTGATATCAAGATCCATATGTACCAAGCCCATGATTACCATTCATTACATACTGCAGTTGGCTAGAAGATATATTTAGCAGGTAGTTATACGATTTTCCATGCAATCAATCATTGATGATTATGAAGCCATATACTGTATGTATAAAACCAAATGAGTTTGAGTGAATAAAAATTTAACCAATATATACCTTCACAAATAAATCGATTTAATAGGTTCTTGCAATATTTTACTACCATCACTCCTAAGACTACTACTATACCTTAGAGATATATACAGTATATTTAATGCTACTAAGGTTTTAAGTTTTCATAAAATAGAGAAAGGTTTCTATCGATCTGTTGTTACTAAGGGTTGGTCATTATAAATTCGGATTATAGGTTACATGTACTGTATGTATATAAGGTATATATTATTGTTGAAAATCGAATAATTGTAACAATGAATACCATTAAGTAATTTTATTTCACCAACGTTTTGGTATTCAATTAATTTGTAATCATTGCCAGTTACACAATGTTTCTATAACTCATTAATTCATCATCGACATAGTCTATACAGCATATAGGAACATACGAAATGATCGATAGAAGCCATGAAATTCATGGAATTAACCTACATATACATGTATAGACAGTGTATATACAAGTATAATCTGTATATCTTACTAGACAGGATGCATTTGGATATCGATGCTAAGTTACCCATAAATATAATCTTACTAGTATATCTATAATTATAATACATACAGTTCTAGCTCTAGAGGATTGCTAACAACTGGCACACAGTACAGATATTCATGCATACAGTATATAAAGTATGTATTTATAATTGTCTAAGGTGGTTTTTAGCAGCTGGCTGATATCGTAGGTTTTACCAGGATGAACAAAAGTATGTAAATCGTAAGTACAATATATACAGTATGTGTTGATATCTTGAGCCAGCAATATTGAAACTTAGCTAGTTAACACAAAAAAAAAAAAAACTTCCTTGATCACCCTATCAACTGTGGAATGTGTCAGCTTTTACTGAAAACCTATACTTAAGATCGCAAAAATTACTTAAGAATATCGTATAGAGGTACTTAAGTCAATTGCTACTATAACTACTATATATTCTCAATAAAGCTAACATATAATGTATGTGAAAAACGTCGTCACATGTATCAATTTAACAAACCATTTTCCCCTAAAATCGCCTAAAAAAGTACCTTCACCCAAGCACTGCAGTAGTGTAAACCAGACAAGTGCAAGTAGTATACTCAAGCATAGAAAACCTATATGAAGCTTAGTAAATTGTAAAGTTTTTTTTTATTATTCATTGTTGAGGCTTTATGCTGGGTATATACTAAAGAACTCTGTGGGTATCAATTAATAAAGGCTCAGTTGGGTTGTATGCCAATACTTCAAGAAAATGCTTTAAGCGTTTAGAGATCTAGATGAGACATTGTATCATTAAAATCTGGCGTTCGTGTTTCAACCTTAAATTAATTTATTTACTCTGTGGCGGTCTGAGACATTATACACAAGAAAAGTTGATCGCTTGGGTTACCTATACAGCAAAAGTCAACTAGCATTTTTATAAAACCTTGTAAATTCAGTCAAAATTTTTTACAGCTTTCTCTATTTCAAGCAACTCACCCAGCTTTTTCAATCCTATTATAATACCTCTATAATCTTAATAAAAAATTGTACTCATAGACATAGTGTAGAAATTTTCTTGCTTTTTTTTTCAAGACTTATTACGAAATTATTGTTTATATTTTTCTTCACATATATATATATATATAATTCATTAAATAAAAGAGGAAACCATTTGATAAAATTTTTTGTCTTTTTAATATTCTAAAATACAATCATATCAAGCTTCAATAACATACTTCTCACTAACCACATTAATTTTCTTTTCAAATGGTACTGAAGTTTGATTATCATCAGCAGTAACAACATCCAAAACATCAACTTGACCAAAATTAGATAATGAATCATTAATTTTAAATTCAACTTCCATAGGTAAGAAATCTTCTTCAGAATCGGCTTCAGCAGTAAATTCAAATGAACCTTCAGTATCATTACTACCAGGTTGAATTTCTGGAATAGTCCAATATAAACAATCATCATATTGTTCCCAAACTTGTGAAGGATCACTAACATGACAATTTGATGATACTAAAGGAATTTTCACAACAACATCTTTAATTGGTTCAATTAATTTACAAGAATCATTTAATTCATATTCAACAGTAACATCATAAAAATTACCTTCTTGTTTATTAAACCAACAAGTAAATAATAATGGAGCATAATCATTATCTTTACTAATCATTTTCCATCTTAATAAACCAACATTTTGATTATTTGCAGGAAATTGACGATTTTGTTCTTTTAATCCAATAATTTTATTATTTTGAAATGCTTGTTTATCAACATTTGGATGTGTTTTATATTGATTTGATGGACCATTTGCTTGAGTTATTAATCTAATTCTAGTTAATTGTGGATCACCAATTTTTAATTGTAAATTACCTCGAACTTCTGATGATTGAACTGATCCATCTTTTGATAATTTAACAATTAATTGTTCTGAAATATCAATTGCAATACCTTTATTTGAATCTTGTACTGTTGGTTGTTGTTCTTGTTGATTATGTGAAATTCTAGGTGATGATGCTGTGTTATTAGTATGTATATCTTCTTGTTGCATTAATGGTGCTGTTTCAACTGATCCTCTTAATTGATCCATTCCACTCTTTTTTTTACTACCCAATGATAATCCTTTACCTTTTGAAACCAAATTTTTAGGTCTTGAATATTCTGGTGGAGTTGGTGCTTGTTGTTGTTGTTGAATTGGTGGAGGATTATGAACTGGTGGTGTATAACTTCTTGAACTATACCCACCCATACCACCACTACCCATACCAGCCATTTCATTACCACCACGTCTTTGAGCTTCTCTTCTTGCCATTTCCAATTGTTTAGCTTTTCTTTTTCTTTCTTCAGCAGCTTCCAATTCTTTATTTCTTTCAATAATTTCTTGAATTTTTTCTTCATGAGATTCCATTTCTAAAAATGTTTTAACTTGTCCAAGATTTAAATTTTCTCTATAACCTAAAGTAACAATTTCATCAAATGCACTTAAAATTTCAAATGCATTTTGTAAAATTTCTCTTTCATCAACATTTCTTGCAATTGAAGAAACAATTTGTGTTAATAATCTTAAAGTTTCAATATCTTGTAAAATATTTGATTGACGATTAGTAATTAAAACAACATATAATTCTTCTAATGGTTGATAAACATATCTAACATTATCATCTTCAACTGTAGTATGTTGAGTACCTGATTGTGTTAATTTTGGAAAATTTGCTAATAATGCAGCTACTTTATCTTTATGAAGGTCTCTAAATTGTCGTGATAGAACTGCTTTCCCACCTCTAGTACAAATACTTGCTGCTAAAACAACCATTGTTCAATTATATTCTAATGTTTTTGTACGTGTTTGTGATTTAAGGGAAAAAAAAATTAAGAGGTGAAAAAAAAAAAAAAAAAAAGTGATGTGTTGTTTAGAAATTAATGATGGTGGGTTGGGAATTTTTCATTATGATTCTGCGCGACACTTTAGTAGTAGTATTTTTCAAGCACTGGTAAATAAAATGACCACGTTTGGGTTATTTATTACTACAAAAAAATGTCAATCGGAATCCCGATCGGTGTACCTTATTTTTTGATGTTTGTTTTTGTTTTTTTTTAATTCTTATGGTCCCAAAAAAAAAAAAATTTATTTTTCTCCAAAACTTTTTTTTTGACATACCGGCAAAAACTATAATAAGAGTAAAATGGAATAATGAATGAAGGATATAAACAAGCAAAAGAACAAATCGCACAACTAGAATCCGAACTAGCGGAATTTCAAGCCAGTTCAAGAGAATTAGAAAAAGAATTAGAATTAGAATTAGAAGAAAGTGAATTACGACATGCTGAATTACAAGATAAAATTAATGAATTAACATTAGAAGTTCAAGAATGGAAATCAAAACATTTAGAATTAAATAAAGAATATGCAGCAACTCAAACAAGTTTACAAAAACAAATTCAAACTTTACAAAATGCTCATAATCAAGCAGTATCAAGATTAAGAGAAATTGAAATGACAAATGATGATATGGAAAGACATGAAAGAATTCAAAAATCTTCATTAGATGATATGCAAAGTAAATATTTTAAATGTTTAGAAGATATTGCATTATTAGAAAGTGAAGTTTCAAATAAAGAAGATATTCAAGTTGATTTACAACGTACAAAAGATGAATTAAGAGATACTAAAGAAGAATTATCAATAGCAAATAATAGAATTAAACAATTAGAAAAAGAACGAGAAGAAATGAAAGATCAAGTTGTTAATGTTGATGCATCACCAACAGCAGCAATTATTAGAACAAGAAAGTTTAGAATTACTAGTGATCCAAGTGCTGCAATGAGTGCAATAACAGCAACATCAGATACTACTACAAATAATAATAATACTTCAAATATGCCACGAATGGCATCATCAAAAAGTCTTCGTAAAATTCATGGTATGTTGGATCAAATGCGGAATTTGGAATATAGAGTTGCCAATTTTAAATCAAGTTTACCAAAACCCGTGACACCATCAAGATCGCCACCTTCAACATTATCAAGTAATAATAGTTCACCAGTAAGTCGATCAACAAGTAGTCCATCAAATTTACCAATATCATCATCAAGAAGAAATTCATCAATAATGTTTATTGATAAAGCATTAAATGAAAAAATTAATTTAAATGAAAAACATTCACCTCCAATAACGGTTAATACCCAAAAAGCGGAACTTTATTCTTTAAGAAAACCTCCACAAACAAAATTTGGATTAGATCCTATTGAAGGTTCCCCAACAGTGGCACGGCATTCATCAATAACACCAACTTATAATAATAATAGTTCGACGCGTAAAACTTATACTAATAATAACAGTCCACCATCTAATACTACTAATAATAATAATACCCAGCAATCAGAAATTCGACATGTCAAACGTCCAGGTAGTGCATTTTCAGCCTTACATACAAGAACAGGAATCGGTCATGGTCGGTTTGTTTAAACAAGTTTTTTTTTTTTAAACTAATATTATCTGACGACTTATTATTTTAGTTTGGTTTTTATGGCCGCCCTACGTTTTACATTATTCTAGAAAAAAAAATTAAAAAAAGTGGCTAACAACATCTCCTCAATTCACATTACCTCAAAGTTTTTTTTTTTTTTTTTTTTCTTTCTCTCAATTCTCATTCAACTTTTTTATTCATTATTTATAAAGTATTTATTTTGCATCTATTTTATTCTATTTATTTATTATAATAATATTCATTACCAATAAAAGAAAAAAAAAAATAACAAAATGGCCTTATCGGTAGTTTTACCACCACAACCCAATGTCTTAAGATTAAAACACGATTTAGATGCTGCATTTCATTCAAATAAAAAAAATCCAGATTTTTTACAAGTGATATTAAGTAGTCATGGTAAAAGAGTATTTGAAGCTACTGGCAAAATTATACCAGTTTTTTTAGTACCAAGTTTTATACCAGATAATTGGTTTGATTATTATAGTAAATCATTAATTATGACAAATGCTATAACATCACAAAGATTAAATATTGAAGTTGATGATACTAATGATTATACATTATATTTTTGTAATGGTGAAAATTTATTTAATTGTATAACAAGAACAACTTATTATCAATTAAAAGATCCTGATGATGGGAAAATGATGGATTTAGAAACAATGATGGTATTAACATGGGAAAATCGAAATTGGTATGTTACAGGATTATTAACTGTTAAACCTTTATTTAAATTTGCAATTAAAACTACTTGGCAATGTACAGTTGAACATGCTTATGAACAATATCTTGATAGAACTAATGGTAATAGAAAAACTAGACCTATTAGTGAAGCTACTGCGGTTGGATTAAATTATGGTTTATCTAAAGAATTAGTTGATTCAATTTTATATCAGAATTAATCTTTTTTAAACAATGAGCTGGAATTATATTTGAATATAAATCATTTCGTTGACAATCAGTTAATTCTAAAAAATCATTTATATCTTCAAATTCTGATAATATTAATGATATATTTAATGAATTTAATTCATTAAACCAATTTTTTATTAAAATTTGATAATTTTTTTCATCTTTTGAAATTATTGGAATTTCTGGTGGTAATAATCCATTTAATTCTTTGGTTATATTACAAACTTGTTTATCTAAATCATCTTTATTGATGTATTTAATTGTTAGATTTTCATTATTATTTTCAAGAATATTTGATGATGATAGATGATCTTTTATAACAATTAAAACAAGATGGTTTAATTTTTTTAATAACATTTCAACTTCTTTAAGTACTATATTATCACCATTAATTGTTTTTTGAGTGGTTCTATTTTCATAAACTATTTTTATACCATTAACAAATGATAAATAAAAATCCGGTTCATTAATACCTAATTCTTGTTCAACAATTTGTATATTAGTTTTTAATAATTTTGGAACTATTCTAGTTGCTAATAATGATGATGTATTAATAACAATTGCAATATCAGTCATATCAGGTAATGGTGATGATGGAGGGTTTATAATTTTGGTTGGTGTTTCATCAACTAATTGAGTTGGTGGTGATGTACAATTAGATTGTGAAGATTCATTATCAATAATAGTATTATTACTAGTGACTTGAGGTGGCGGTGGATCTTGAAAAAATGGTGAGAATTTTAAAATTTCTGGTATATTAGTATTATTGGATTCTTTAAAAGATTTTGAATTTAAATTTGGATTATTTTCAATAATTGATTCTAATTGATTTTTTATAGTACTACCAAAAGTTTCATTAACATTTGTAACAAAACTTTTATCCCATGTTAATAAATCTTCCTCATTTCTTTTGATTTTTTTAATTTTATTATAATTTTCATCTTCAATTTCATCTAATTCAATAATTTTATTATTTTTTGGTGATAATTTTTCTTTATCATCCCATATAAACCCGTGTCTAAATGGTGCCCAGTTTAAACTATATTGTAAAGGTAATCCTAATTTCCAATCTTCTGGTAACTCATCTTTTATATCAATTTCTTTTGGTTTAGGTAAATCAGGAGGATCTAAATAATATTTTGAATATTTAGATAAATCTTCTTTTAGAACATTTGAATCATTTGGGAATACTTCTTCCATTATAATATCATCATCATCATCATCATCATCATCATCATCTGCAGTTAAATCAATTGTTTCACAACCAATTGATGATAAATTTTTTAAAATTAGATTTTTTTCATAAGCTTTTGGTTCTAATTTTGGATGTAATTTATATTGTTGATATTTAATTGGTTTAGGATATTCATCATTTTTATTATTATCATTTTGAACAATTGATCTAAAATTTGTTGCAACTTGTCTATTAATTGTAATTTTTTCTTTCAAATCATCATCATTTAAATATAAAACATCAATATCATTATAATTAGGTAAAAAATTAATACAATCTAATCCTTCTCCCAACTTCAATTCTAATAATGGTTCATAAGTTTTATAATATTTTTTTGGTTTATTAAACTTTTCATTATCAATTGGTTTTAATAATTTAGCATATGTTATACCAACTTGGCGTTTAATTTGTAATCTTTCATTAAAATTATAATAATAAAAATCATTATCAAGCGCTGGTAATACATTTGTATCATAATCTGGTAATGACAAATAACAACTAAATGGTTTCAATAATCCAATATCATTTGCATAATTAATAATATTATCAATTGATTCCAACATCCTGTTAATGTTACAAATAAAAAAGTTGTAAAAAAAAAAAAATTGTATATAATAAATAATCTATGAACCAACTAATGCTAAACATGCATCTACAGCCGCACCAACACGACCTTCTTTTTCTCTCAAAACATCAGCTACAATATCTCTATCCAAAAGTGGAAACATTTGATCTAAAGTATCACAAACACTTTCAAATTCAGCAGCATGAATACGTCTAGCTTCTTCTTCTTCTGCACTTGCTTGTCTAGCAGCTAATTCTTGTGGTGAAATACCTTGTCTTCTTGCTTCTTCTTCTTTACTTAATTCTTTTTTATTATTATTATTAGTTTCAGTTTCTGATTCAGAATTATCTGATTCAAAAATTTTACCTAATGATTTTAATGGAGCAGAAAATAATCCAGCAGAATTCATTAATACTTGACTTGCATTTAATCCTGGAGTATTTGATACACTTCTATCTAAAATTTCTTGTTCTTGATTTTGAGTTCTTTCTGGTGTATCAGGTGGTTGTTCTTCTAATACTTTATTTAAAGGTTTTTGAAATTTTTTAACAGAATTTTCAACATTTTTTTCAAATTCTTCATTTGTAATTGATAATTGTGATCGATCTAATGTTTCAACAAAACTAATTGCACTAATTAATGATGATAAATAATATCCTGATTCACCATTTAATTTATCAGGATTTCTAAATCTTTGAATATAATTTACATTTGATATTAATTCAATTGGTTGTGCTTTAATTAAAACATAAATTAAAATTGGTAAAAACCCATCTGCACTTTCTTCACTATTAGTTTGTCTTAATAATCCAAAAATAACTTTGCAACAATTTAATATACAAATAATTTTATCTCTTGGTGCTCTATAATGATTAATTTTTGTTAATTCATCACTTGCTAATTTAACAAATGCTTCACCATTTGATAAAAATCTTTCATCAATATCTAAATGCCTACCTTCAATCCAATGCCAAATATTCATTTTTTCTTCCAAAACACCATCTCTAATAATATCTTCTTCATGATCATCTGATTTTAAAATTTCATTTGATATTTGTGGAGAAAATGTAAAAGTATATAATCTATTCATAATTAATTTTTCCATACCTTCTAAAGAATTATCAAATTCAATATCATCCATTGATTTAAATGGTTCACATTTCATCATTTTTTCACTAATAAATTGTTTAAAATCATTAATAATTTTAACTTGTTCATTTGTATTCCATGGTTTCTTTTGAAATTCATGTAAAAAACTTTTTAAATATCTAACAATAGGATCTGCACTTCTATGTTTTAATTGTGTTAAAAATCTATTAAAATCAAATGGTTTATCTTTTGGTTCTTCTTTTTGTTGTTTTGGTTGTGATTGTTTTTCATTATGTTCAAGATTTTCTTCTTCTTGTTCATATTGATTACTGTTTGTTTGATTCTTTTTATATTTATCATCTTTTTCTATAGGTTTTGGCTGATCATTATTTTGTTCTGATGGTTCTGATGGTTCTGGTTGTTTTGATTTGTTATTAGGTTGTTCTGATTTATTATCTTTTTGTGATTTATCTTTAATACTTAATGGATCAAATTCGTCTAATAAACTTTGCATATTATTGTTATTATTACTACTTGTTGTACTACTACTTGGTGGTTCATTACCTTGTGAAAGGGCTTGAGTGGTATGAGCGGGAGTTACTGATGCAAGTCCATCAATAAGACCAGAGTCTGACATGATTTTTATATATTAATGTATGAGTGTGTGAATGAGTCGACTATGAGTATCTTGTGATGATGATTCTAAAAAAATAACTTTGGGACAATTTTTTTTTTTTTTTTTTGTATGCTGTTTTATTACCAGGTGGTACCTGCCACACATTAAAAAAAAGAATAATTAAAGCGCTCATAAAAGGATCGGAGATGTCATTATTGTTTAAAGAAGTTTAAACAGGCTTTAACACGACGATCAAAGCGCTCGCATTTTTATGCGTGGCTAAACCATTTCTAGATAAAGTTTTTTTCATCGATTTTTCGAAATAATTTGGTTTGATCTGGATAGAACAATAGAAAGAGAAAGATGTGTGGTATTCTATTCAAAGCAACAAAAACAAATAAATTCGATGATTTATTCAATAAACTAAAACCTCTTGTAATTCGTAGAGGACCAGATTATAATGAACAATATAATACAACACACAATGATTATACATTAAATTTTTTCAGTACTATTCTAAGTTTAAGATTACCATTTGAAAAACAACCATTTATTAATAATGGTAAAATTTTACAATTTAATGGAGAAATTTATAATGATAATTTTGATGAAAATGATACTAAACATTTTGGTGAATCAATTAGTAAAGATGGAGTTGTTGAAACTTTAAAATGGGTTAGAGGTGAATATGCATTTGTTTATTATGATGAAAAAAATATTTGGTTTGCTAGAGATTGTATAGGTAAAAGAAGTTTATTATATTCATTAGAAGATGATGAATTAATTATTAGTAGTGTATCATTAGGTGATGAAAATTTTCAAGAAGCATTAGGTAAGACTATTTATCAATTTAATTTAGAATCTGGTGATTTAATACAACATAAATGGGGTCAAGAAAATGATTTCCCAATGCCATATAATTTGTTATCAACAAAAGTTTCTGATGAAAATCTTAAAGTTGATGAATTTGAAAAATTATTAATTGAAGCAGTTAAAACTAGAATTATTACAATTCCAAACGAAGAATCAATATCAATATTATTTTCTGGTGGATTAGATTGTACATTAATTGCATCAATAGTTGATGAATTATTACCAAAAGATAAAATAGTTGATTTATTAAATGTTGGATTTGAAAATGTTAGAGCAACTAGTAATCCTGATGATGCACCAGATAGAAAATTAGGATTAAGAAGTTTTGAAGAATTAAAAAGTGATAGGTTCAAATTTATTAAAGTAAATGTACCATTTAGTGAAACATTAGAACATAGAGATTTTGTTAAACAATTAATTTATCCAAAAGATAGTATTATGGATTTATCAATTTCATTAGCATTTTATTTTGCATCAAGAGGTAAAGGAATTGCAATTGATCAAAAAGGTAATGAAATTAAAAATTATGAATCAAAAAATAAAGTATTATTATCAGGATTAGGAGCTGATGAATTATTTGGAGGTTATTCAAGACATTGTAAGATTTTACAACGTGGTGGTTATGAACAATTAGCATTAGAATTACAAATGGATTTTGATAGATTACATGAAAGAAATTTAGGTCGTGATGATAGAGTTTGTACTGTTTGGGGTAAAGAATTAAGATATCCATTTTTAGATGAATTTGTTGTTGATTATGCATTATCAAAAGTACCATTAAATCAAAAGATTCCAAATGATGAAGAAACTAAATGGTTATTAAGACAAGTTGCAAAAAAAAGAGGATTATTGTTAGTTTCTGAAGAAAAAAAAAGAGCTATTCAATTTGGTTCAAAATCTGCAAAGATGGAAGCTGGTGAAGGTAGACAAAAAGGAACACAAAAATTAAATTAGATAGATATAGATTATTGTATATTAAAATTATTTATTTCAAATTAGACTATTTGGATCTGGTTTGTTAATACTCAGCATCATCGACAAGTTAAGTACTTTAAGCAGCCCTGACAAAGCTGTAGTCTTGCTTAAAAATTTCAAGCTTTGAACGCGTTCAATCCCTTATAAAGTAAAAAATGCACCTAATTGCAAATTGCCAATATTTTGAAGAAAGTTGATCATGTAACCAAGCCAACCGGGTTCTATTTTTGGATGTCAAAATTTTTTCAACGTTTGAGTTTTAAGGGAGGAGGAGATCTCGAGAGTGGAGAAATTCAATTGTACATCAATTTTCACCTCGATTCTATTAAAATATATAGCATCTATAGGTAATATAAAATTTGATTTTGGACCGAGTTATACATAATATTATCAAAACTTTTATAACCATCAATTATGAATCAAAGTTATTGGCTTCTTTTTTTCTATAATGGGCCGCTAAAAGATTCTCTTACCATAAAAATAAAAAACCTTAAATTTGGAAAATGTTCAATAATAAACATTATGCATAATAATAGCATTTAGAAACTTCCGAAGACGGCCGCCGCAAAAAAAAAAAAAAAAAAAAAAAAAAAAAAAAAAAAAAAAAAAAAAAAAAAAAAAAAAAAAAAAAAAAAAACGAGCTTAAAAACACTTAGCAGTATTTAAACAAAACTTATTAAATTGCCAGCTCAGAACAGAAAAAAAAAACTCCCTGTTTACAATCTTTTGATCTATTTTTTTATTTCTATTTTTCAACATTTTTCACCATCGGACATAAACTTTTTGATAAACTTCAAACCAAACAATCAGTAAACTATAAAAATATAAAGGACAACAAAAAAAAATATAGAGAAAAACGATTAAAATTTATAAAATTAAAAACAATTCAAAGTTTTTATACTATTTTCTCTTTCTCGACTAACAGTTTTTTTTTTTTCAATCCTTTCAAAGATACAAAAGAAGAAAAAAAAACGTTATCAATAAAGCATACTAACGACATTTTTTTCTTTCTTAAACAATTTATTTATTAATCAACTAATCCACTTTCTAATCTAAAACTTTTTTTTTACTTCAATTTCGTTTTTAATTCATAATTTGATAAATAATGGTTTCATCTAGACGAACGCGTATTCTGATAGTTGTTGCATGGGTATTCATTGCGGGACTTTTATTTGTAGGGTTCCACAAATCTCAAACCAGCATTGACACGTCAAAATATCTAGATAATATTGAAGAAAAAGATAGATTAGAAAGCAGTGAGTTGAATCAACCTAAGGGTATGTTTATATTACCCTTTATTAATTAATTAAAAGATAAATAATACTAACAATTTATATTTTAGGAGGTCCTGGGGCAAAAGGAGCATCTCAAGATTTAACAAATGATCCTGATCAACCATTTAGTCCAGAAAAAGAATATTTTGCAATTTTAAATGAATCACCAATTGTTATTTTTTCAAAATCATATTGTCCACATTGCAAAGCATTAAAAGAATTATTTAATCAAGAATATCAAATCACACCTCAACCATGGATTGTTGAATTAGATTTACATCCACATGGTAGAGAATTACAAGAATATATTGGAGCTGTTACAGGTAGAAATACTGTTCCAAATGTTCATATTAAAAAAGTTAGTAGAGGAGGTGGTGATGAATTTAGAGAATTACATGAATCAGGTGAAATGGTTGAACAAATGCGACAATGGGGTGGACCAAGTTTTAGAATTAAAAAATTAGCACCTCCAAATAAATAAAGAATTATTAATGTAAATTTGTTATATTGAAATGACTGATTATTTTTTTTTTTTGTTCCTTTTTGTTTATGCTTATTTTATTATTGAAATCTTTTTTGAGTTGTAATTGATTATTTTGATAAAAATTTTTCGAATAATTTTAATGTGTGATATTAATAGAATTAAGCTTTGTTTGATGGATAATTTTTTAAAGTTCAAAACAGACAAACGTTTTCAAAGAAGAAATCGTTCAAGCTCTAAAGGTTATAGAGTATAGGCTAATTAGGTTGTATAGAGAAAGCATTAAGTTAAACTACTGTAGTGGTAATCAACAGCTTTCAGTTACAGGTAAACCAGTAGAACCAGCATCTTGATCGATATTTGTGCTATATAATTTTCTTTGTAGTTGATGCATTTCTATTTTCATTAGAGTAGCACTGAATAATATACATATATACTTGAGTTATTAAATTGAAATCAATCCTGCCTTATCTGGTGATTCTCAAGGTATTCTGATTTAAGGTTTAATATATTTTTGGTGATCATGATTAATGCTAAGCAAATATTAAATATATGTCGATAAAAATGTTTAGTTATAACTAGTACAATTATGGGGTAGTTATAAACAATATCTGGCATCTCTGATATATATCTGAGTAACGATCAGGCTATCTACTGTATATATAGTATACAGTATCTATATTAGTTGGTAATCGCAGCTTGAATCTGATACATGATGCTCTGTAAAAGTATATTTGGCTATAAATTATAGTAGGTGCACATGTTAAGTTAGACTGCTGTCAAAAAATTCTAGGATAAAGTAGAAACCTTTTGATAAAAAATACCTGATATTGGTAAACCTTCCAGGATAGCACACTCCCACTTGATGGTGACTTTAGAAAGAACGCCAGAACAGTGCTAGACATTTACACGAACAAAATAAACTGAAAAGCATTGCTTGGCCCTGAAATTTAAAATAAAAAATAAAATGTTTCAGAATTTTTCCAGATCGTAGAAAAAAAAAATATTGGGACAACACATCATCACTAAAAACAAAAAATCAAAAAAACCATCAGAACTACCTAATTACATATATTGAGTTACTAACACAAAACTGCATCATATTTAACCTGGTACTCACCACAGCAATAGTTCCAATCTCGACTATTCCATTATTTTAGATCCTGAAAAAAGGAATTTATTTTTATTTATTAACTAAAACACATAGAAGCACATAAAAAAAAAAAAAACAATGTCGAGCCTACTACCAGCATTATCAAGTATTATGGGCTGGACATACTTTATATGTTGGGGTGTATCACTGTATCCACCAATCTTATTAAATGCAAAATTAAAATCAGTCGAAGGTATGTCTTTAGACTTTGTTATCTTAAACATGATAGGATATGTTGCATATTCTACATCATTAGTATTACTATATTTTAATAAAAAAGTTCGAAATGAATATGCACAAAGACATTCATTAGATGAAAATGGACAATTAAAATTTCCTTTAGTAAGATTTAATGATGTGATTTATGGATTACATGGTACTTGTCTTGTTGCATATACTTTATATCAAATTTATGGTTTAAAATATACAAGAGGTGCTACTCAACATGTTAGTAAATATTCCAAAATTATTATAAGTTGTGGGTTGATATTTTTTACAACTATTGGTGGATATGCATATAGAATTAAAGATCAACCAAATCATTTTGAGATGATTGATGTTGCTATTATGTTGGGTAATGTTAAAGTTTTAATGAGCACTGCTAAATACATTCCACAAGTTTTACATAATCATAGAAGAAGATCAACAAAAGGTTGGTCAATGGATGCTGTTAGATTAGATGTATTGGGTGGGTTATTAAGTTTATGTCAATTGTTTTTAGATGGTTATATTAGAAATGATATGAGTGGAGTTTGGAATAATTCAGTGAAATTATGTTTATCTGGTATTACAATTTCATTTGATATGGTATTTTGTTTACAACATTATTATTTATATCCTCAACCTGATAATCCAATTGATGTTAATATGAATAAAGAAGATGAAAATGATTTAATGGAAAAAAATTTAGAAAAGATGGAGAAATAATTTCATTAATTCTTTTATTACTAACAAGAATAATTTATTAGCAATTTATTATAAATAATACTATCAGTGTGGAGAAAACTAATTTTTTATATATGCATAAATTCTTTGACTGATATTGTTATTAATGATTTTGTATACCTTATTTATCAATTAATCAACTAATTAACTAAATAGTGTAATTTTATACATATACCTCGGGGTAACTTTTAATGAACTTTTAATTTTTTTAGCCAAAACTTTTTATAAGTCAAGGGAGGTCAAGTCTAACTCATGTAAGACAACTTGTATGGCTGGTAGTACAGTGTAACTACCAGTCAGCATCGGGCAAAAGCCAAAATTGCAAATGTACAAAAATGAAGAATTACCACTTAAAAAAAAAGCGGTGTTTACGTAATTCTTCAATTTTGTACATTTGCAATTTTGGCTTTTGCCCGATGCTGACTGGTAAAAGAAAAGCTTTAGGTCTGAATTTCCATCAATTTGCCAATTCCCAAGTTTAAATTATATGCAATAGCTAACGTTTTTCTCGTATACTGTATATCCTGCTGCTGCACAACTAGTACAGTGCAGCCCACCAAAGCTATAGCCTTTCCGACTTGATGGATTCAATTGACCAGCTGTCAACGAAACAATTGTAGTTCAGGGCCGAAAGAAAAAAGATTTCTATGGTTTTATCGACTAAAACAGTAAACAAATTCCACTAAGCCATTAAGATATCATAGGGCCGAATTAACTGAGATATCTCGCCCTTTCAAGATCAAAAGGAATCTTGCAATTCATGATTTTTGAAAAATAAAATACGAAACCTAATCGGTGAAATTATTGTGGAGCAAAATATTTTTAAAGATCAGCTCCAAAAATCTTGACCGGGCTGGCTAGTCTGGCCCTGACTTGCCATTCTCAATATTCCGGGGCTGCTAGATTCCATTGTGGCATTCTGGCGGGGCATTTGGTTAAATTACTGAGCTTGATTGATATTCAAAATTCAGATATCAAAATTAAAGATGAATGAAAAAGAATGTGCGTACCCCTCATATGCTATTGTATCCATTCTAGTTGGTTGGTTGGTTGATATGCACAAATCATACCTGGGGTAGTAGCCCAATGAAAAAGTACATGGCACTTAGCAGCCGAAATTGTATAACTGGGGCTAATAATTTATTACCAACTTTCCCTAACTCTAGCTGCACTAGATGGATCCATGGCAGAGACCCAAATTAAGTGTACCAGTGGTAGTTTGGGATCAATGATCTCTTGAGCTAATACCGGCATTGTTGATGTCAATCAGAATCAAAAAAAGGTGACAGGAAAAAATTATTAATATTATTATCATATTAACAATAAATAAAAGGTGAGTAAGAAGAGAGTGAGGGGTCGCGCGCGCGTTAAATGATCCAATTAATTTGGATCTTATTTAGTCAGTCAGTCAGTTAAAATTATCTAGGCGAAATAAAATAAAATAAGCTACTGGTAATAGAGAGCAAAAAGCCTAGGCCACCATTCTAAGCCTAGACTTCTATAAGCTTAGCAGTCAGTCAGTCAGTCAGTCTAATATTACGCTCTAAACTCCGTCCCGCTTTTTTATTTTTTAATGGCTTGATTTTTTTTTATTACAGCTTTAATTTATTTTATTTTGGTTGGGATGTTACGCTGTTTACTGGTTAACAAAGCTTAAAACTTTCTTTTTATTAGTACAGTAGCCTAATAAAATAAAATCATGCACTCCTAATTTTATAAACTGAAAAAAAAAAAAAAAAATTAAAAGCTTTCCCCAAAAAATTTTAATCTCACCCGCTTGACTGATTTAAACGCTTTATAGAAAAAAAAAAAAAAAAAAAAAATTGTGATTTTTTTCTCATTCAAGTAAAATCACCAAATTCATCCTTTTAACAACGACAATTTTTTTTTTTAAAAATCATTTATCATTCTTAGCGCTTAAAAAAAAAAAAAAACTTTTTTCTATTATATTTATTAAAGCATTTATAATTATTATTTATTGATACAAAATAGGTTTTTATCATCATAACAATATACCTATTTTGTTTCTTATTTATTTTTTGTTATTTATTATTACAATCATATTGATTCAAAAAATATATTCAAAATACTTACTATATCAGCGAGTAATCACAACAAAAGGTCGGCCAGATGTCTCGCGGACTGATAAACCCCAAGTCATCGCCAGCTAATACTAACAATAACAATCAATCACGTCTGAGTAATAATAATAACAATAAACTTGGTAATAGATTAAATAATAATATCAATAGAGATGATTTATCAAGTCAGAGGTATGAATTAACCGCTCCAGATGATGTTATTCCATTACCAGGATCACAAAGTAAGTATATTAAAAAAAAAAAAAAAGGAAAAAACTAACCAAAACAATAGAATTATATCCAGATTTTTTCCCATGGAAAAAAACTTCTGAAGAAGATGCATTAGCGATTGAATATTGTAATAAAGGTTATATTGAACCACCTATTGTACAACAAGAATCAAGTAGTGAAAAAGGTTCTATGGCTCCATTATTCAAACCATGGCAAAGTTTACCAGCATTACAATATTTTTTATGTCGTTCATTAGATTTAAGAGAAAAAAAATGTAGAATAACATCAAATTCAACTTTTAAACCACCACCAAGAGTTACATTAACTGATCAAAAAAAAGAAGCATGGTTACGTGATTTAGCACAAGGTGGATCAAAAGTTCCATTAAGAAAATTATCAAGAACAATTCCTCATGGTATTAGAGGTAGAGTATTATTAGAACAATGTTGTTCAAAATCAATTCCAATTTCAAGAGCAGTTTGGTTTATTAGATGTGTTGGAGCAAATGAATTAAGAGGGTTAAAAAGAAAAGGTACATCAAATAATAATACTAATAACAACAATAATCAAACAGAAGCAGGCTGGATTCATGATTGGACTGATGAAGTTGTTGAATTTATTGAAAAAATTGTTAAAGATTTTGGTAAACAAGATGATTGGAAAAATCGAATTGAATATATGACAAGATTATTAGCACATTTATATCATGAAGATTTAATTGATCATGGTCAAGTTTTAAGATGGTGTTTAAGATATTTTCAAAAATGTAAACCAGAAGAAGTTCCTGTTGCATTAGTTATGGTTAAAATGTTTTGGTCAAATTTAATTATTAATAGAGCATTAAGTCAAGCATTAGCTCATGCATTATTAATTCAATATTCTGCAATTTCTCAATTAATAAATAATGGTCAAGTTTTTGAAGAATTATTATTTCAATTAGGTGATACAATGAATAAATTATTTGAAGTTAGTTCTGATAGTTTTGTTATCCCAAAACAATGGAGAAATTTGGCACCTGCATTACAAAAAGCTATTAAAGATACTCCACATGCACAAGAAATGTTACAAGTTATTAGAATTCGAAATGAAAGTTTAATTATTAGTGATGCACCATCAGTTAGAGCTCATCGAAATTATAAAGCAAATATTATAAATTTTTTGGATAATAATTTATTTTTACCAACAAAAAATAATTTTAAACAATTTTTAAAATTAATTAATAAACATGATAAATTGGAAACTATTAAATTAATTATTGAATGGAGTTTTATAGATGATAGACCAAGAGTTATTGATAAAGTATTTATTTCAAGTTCATTATGTTTATTTTTACAAGATGATTGTGGATGGAATGTATCAAGTTGTATAGTACAATTTTTAATATCAATTCGATCTAATAATAGTAAAAAATATTCTTTAGAAGCAGTTCATGATTTTATTAATGAAGTGATTCAAAATGATGTTTTGGCATTAGATGAATATTTTAGAGCTTCAATTGCATCTGGTGTATTATTTATTGAAAGATTAAGAAATGAAATTTGGGATCAAATTTTGATTTTAAAAAATTTACATTTAAAAGATTTTTTACCAGCATATGAAAACCAACGTGAAATGTTATTAAGAGGTATTGATGGAGTTGATGATGATTTTAATAATGATGAACTTATTCAACAAGGGAAAAATATTATTACTAAATGTATGAATAATGATGTTACAATTAATGATTTGAATGATTTAAAATTTTTAACAAAAAATATTAAAGTTGAATTAAGTAGATGGATTTTAAATCAAGTTAAAGAACAAGACCAATCAATTAATTTAAATCAATATGCAATTATTGAACAATTATTAATATCAATGAGAGGTTATAAAGAATTATTTCAAATTATTGAACAAATGATTCCAAAAATTGAAACTCCAATTTTATTAAATTTTTTATCTAATAGTGTTAAACAAAATTTAATTCCAATTATTTCATCAATTGATTTTGTTAATTTAATTTCAATTTTTATTAATCAAACTACAAAAATGGATAATAAAGCAATTTCAAAAACTTTATATGATTTGGTTGAAATTGCTAATTCATTAACAAATAATACTGATTTAAAAACTGAATTTGAAAGATTTTTACAACCAATTGCTCCTTCACCAATGGATATTTCAAAATTAAGTCCAATTAGTGAAATTGTTCAAGATAATACTGATGCAAATAATTTATTAAATGATTTAGGTATTAGTGAACCATTAGATTCAAAAAGTATGCATGTTATTTTTGAAAATGTATCAATGAGATTATTACAATGTTGTAAAGATAAAGATTTAGAAACAAGTCGAAAATTGGTACAAATTTTTCAATATATTAGAGATATTGATTTTAAATTTTTTAATGAAAAAATTTTAGTTTGGATTAGAGATCAAGTTGAACCAGAATTATCATATGATAATACTATATTTTTAAGATTATTATTATTAGTTATTGTTTATGAATGTATAACATTTGATAAATTGGGAGATTTATTTATGCAATTAAAAATGACAAAGCCAGGTATTACTAATTTAACACAAATTTTTTTAATATTAATTTCAAATGAAAATTTTGATTCTGATATTATTGAATTAAAATCTTTTGAATTAGTTTCATTAGATTTTCAAAGATGTAATTTTGAAAAAAATTTTGGTAAAATTTATTTAAAATTTGTTGCACAACAAGTTCATGATACGATTGATGGAGATATTATTAGTAATGATTGGTTAAATAATTCAATTGTTAGAGTTTTATTAAATCAATTGAATAAAAATTGTGAAACTTTTGTAACTATATTAGTTGATCCAGTATTTGATTCATTAAAAGCAGTTCAAACTTTAAGAATGGTTATGGGGAAATTAATTAAAATTGATTTAACATTATTAAATCCATTAGAAGAATTAATGAATTTAATACAACAAGTTTGTATTTTTGATATGAATGCAAATCAAATTGCTTTAAGAGTTTATACAAAATGTTTATTAGTTGAACCAAAAAATGGTAATAATATTTTAGAAAATGCAATGAGTCCAAAAATTGATGAAAGTGTTTATAATTTAGATGAAGTAGTACAATTTTTATTACAATGTACAACTCAAGCAAAAAATTTATCAATTGATAAACAAATTATTGGAGATTTAATGATTCATTTGGATAAGAATATAAAAGGGAAATTATTATTTCAAATTGAATTAAAATTTTTAAAATCTACTAATTTTCCAAAAGTTTTGGATATTAATGATATTAATACTAATACTAATGATGATGATAAAAATTGTGTACCAATATTATTTGAAGTTATTGATGCTATATCAGATTGTGCAACAGAAAATGTTTGTTTACATTATACAACAGATGTTATAAATTGTTTAGATAAATTGGTTGATATTTGTGAAAATAATATTGAAGATGAAGATGATAGTACTGATGTTAAAGATGGAATATTATTATTTACTAAAATTGCAATGATTCATTGTCAAACTTTTACAAATGAAATGATTGGTTTAAGAGATAAATTAGTTCAAGGACTAGTATCATTATTAGATACTTCAATTATTGGATCTGATAATGATTTGAATAGTTTATTAATTGATTGTTTAAATACTTTTAGAGGTGAAATTAGTGATGGTCAAGTTAATACACCAAATAATTTAAATGGATATAATAATAATGTTAGTACACCAAGATTATCAACTGGTAATACACCAATTATGAGAAAAAGAGAACAATTAGGAGCTACTCCATCATCAGGTACAAAAAGAAGTTTTAGTTCAACTGGTAATGATTATGGAAATATTAATGATAATAATAGTGCTTTATTAACTGGATTAATGGTTTATGATCGAAATAATGATACTTATGGTGAAGTTAATGTTCGATCTTTTGATTTATTAGAAGATGCTAATCCAACAATGGGATCAAATGATGTACCATTGAGTTTAAGTATGTTTGATTGTACAATAGATAAATGTAATCCTTAATAGTATTCTTTTTTTTTTTAATCTAAAATATATCAACATTACATTCACTTGTATCTAATAAATTATTAATCTTTAAATCATTGATAATATTTGCACAGAAACATGCACCAACTGAAATATCACCATTATCAACTTTAGTCCAACTTGATTTTTGTTATAATTTCACAATAAAATCCTTTAAAAAATTTCTCATTATTCTCATTATTTTTAAAAGTCATTTTTTTTTCTAAAAAATTTGAAAATTCATCATCTAATAATAAAAAATTCTCAAAATATAATAATGGTATTCTAACTAAACATTTTGCTAATTTATTTGAATTTGAATTAAAACAATCAGTTAAAAATTCAATTAATAAAAATCATAATTTTTAAAAATATAATAATGCCAAAATGATAATTAATAATAATTTTATTATGAATTTAATTGTTTGTTTTTGAATACAAGTATGTTGAGTTTCTGTAAATTCAAAATGATTTGTTTGATATAAATTTTTTATAATTAATCTTGGGCAGGCCGCGTTGCGTTACGTTGTGTCAGAATTTCAACTGGTACCTGGCACCACTTGGATATTATTACAAGCTTAGGACCTGCTTGATCATGTAATTGCTTATGGAATCTAATCTAATCTATACCATTCCTCAAAGCATCAGATAGAATAGATAGAATAGATAGAATCAACATCATCAGCATTAGCTCTATCAGGTATACTGTGTGTAAAGGTACAACGTAGGTAGCTGCTGTATCTGGATGTGTATATCTAGCTGCCAAATAGTTTTTATAGACAGTGTGTAGCGTCGTCGTCACTATAACAGCTCAAGCCAGATCTAAAATCTAATAAATCAATAGTGGTCAAAATAATCAATTGGATGGTATACTAAAAACGTTCAAAGCGAATAAAAACTGTACTTATAACTACAAATTTGAACGGAATTGAAAATTAAAAACCTAATGATAAACAAAAGAGTGTAGATTCAATAAATAAATAAAAAACATAACTATAAAAAATGAATAAATTTCCTACCTAGAAGCAGTGTCGAATCAACTAATGATGTCTGTTATTTCTGCATGTTGTTGCTGTTATTGTTGTTGTTTCTATGTTGATTGGAATCATGTTGGTTTTGATGGTTTTTGTTATTGTTATTATTCTTATGATTATTGTTATTATTCTTATGATTTCGATTATTATTGTTCTTATTATCTTTATGATTATTATTTTTGTTTCTGTTATTCTTATTCTTATTCTTATTTTGATTATTATTGTTTCTGTTATTTCGATTGTTGGCATTGTTATGGTGTTGATTAGAATCTCGTTGTCTAGCTTCTGCTTCTGGTGATGCTAAAGCTTCACGTTTTTGCCAATCTTGATTAGAATCCCATTGATTAGTACCTTGATGATTACCTTGTTGAACGTGGTGGTCACCTTGTTGACCCCATTGTTCTGGTAAAGCATCTGCAACAGCTTCAGCTTCAGCTTCTCGACGATGGTTTTGATTGTTGTTGTTATGATGTTGGTTAGAATCATGTTGTTTATTGTTATTATTGTTATGATGCTGATTGGAATCATTTTGATTGTTGTTATTGTTATGATGTTGATTAGAATCATGCTGGTTGTTATCATTGTTATGATGTTGATTGGAATCATTTTGATTATGATGGTTATTATTGTTATTGTTATTTTGATGTTGATTAGAATCATTATGGTTATTATTATCATTATAATTATTATGACCATTATTCCAATGTTGATTAGAATCATGTTGATAAGCTAAAGCATCTGGTGATACAATGGCAACAGGCATAGCAGCAACATAAGCAGCTAAAGATGAAATAATAACAGAATAAATGAATTTAGTAGTAGCAACCATTTTTGAGAAAGTAGTAAAATTTAAAGAAGTATACTATAGTAGTAGTAGTAAGTAGAGTAGTAGAGGATTGATTTTTGATGATGAGAAAAGAAAAACTTCGAAAGGATTTAATGGCTTTTTTGTACTTTTCTCTTTCATCGGGATATATGGTTGATTGTTATTTGGGGCTTAATATTGCGAATAAAAATGGATTGATTTAAGTCAATTGAAACTTTTTGATATCCGATATTAGATAGAGAGTTCAAGACAACTCTCTTCTCTATTTCTCTATTTCATTTAAAATTACAAAGTTTCCTTCAAGCTATAGAATCAGAAATAGTAGCTTAGTCTCTACCATGGTATTTATTCTTTTTAAATATAGATTTTTAAGACATTGTTAATTATGGCTTTTAAGTTAAGCCACACACAAAATAATGCTGAATAGCTTTTTTATCGGATTGCGAATTTTTGATCTAAATAAAAAATATCTC
This sequence comes from Blastobotrys capitulatus, assembly GCA_030564325.1. Taxonomy (NCBI): domain Eukaryota; kingdom Fungi; phylum Ascomycota; class Dipodascomycetes; order Dipodascales; family Trichomonascaceae; genus Blastobotrys; species Blastobotrys capitulatus. The sequence goes on from JAJLUL010000046.1 coordinate 24,931, forward strand.
TATGGTAACCAAACCTAAAGAGATTAGTTTTTGCTACATTGACATTAAAGGTACCATGGTACCTGTTATTCAGTTGACTTTTTTGGAGCTAGTGTTAATAATCGTTTCTGATGTTTGAAATACATTACTTTAGTAATTATATCCCCCAATATTCGTGTTTCAAGAGGAATATTTTCATCAATTCAGAGCGCCTAGGTGAAATTTTTTTATTGTGACGACAGTACTTGAGATTCTAAAACTAACAGATTTACAAGATCAGAAGGTTTATAGTTGATAAGATATATATTAAAGGTGAAGCTATGGACCAATGAACACCAGCATGGGGTGGAGACAGGGCCGAGGAGGGGTCTACTTGTGCCCAAGAGGCCTGCCTTCACCTCCTACCAGGTACTACTGAGGGAAACTAATTAATATAATATAATTAATGTACCAATATATAATAAATAAAAATGATTACAACAACAACAAACAAATGTGCACATGTATCCGGATACATTAAACCTCAATACTTTTAATAATAAAAAATAATTATAATTAATATATATTAATATAATTGATTTGAAATCATAGATTTTAAGAGGTAATATTATGGAGACAATCCTGCAGCTTTGTTTAAATTTGTTTTTGATGTTTTTGTATAGCAATGCATATATATATAATCTTTTACAAGCCACAATATTGGATTACCCACATTGATTAGTAGCTTAATCATCATCGAGATTTAATCAGATCTATTTATAGAGGCCCCAGGAAAGTTATTGATTAAATTTTTAATGTCACAGATGGTTTAGTAATAGAGATCATAATTATTTCCTATAGATATACTGTATATCCATGGCAGGTATATCAATTGATCCTTTGTTTGATTGTATACAATATATACTTTATATACTGTATATACACTATATCTATTAATTATCAACTTGTATATACATGTATATATATCTATATACACTGTATATAGTAATTAATGCTTGCAGAAAGAAAAATTTATTATGATCCATAATATATATATAATAACTTAATGATAATTTACCAATAATGATATATTTAGTTTATTTAATTTAATATATCCATAGATTTCGGATGAGAAATTTGATTATGGAAAAGTTATTTTTTTTGAAAAAATATACAATGTCCAAAATTAGCCCGGATTGAGATGATTTGAGAGAGGAGTCCACCAATCAATCCTTTCACAACTCATAATATCGATGGTTAAAACCACATCAGTATAAAGTATCCCTAACGTGTCTTCTCATCGTCATTGATCGGCGATGATTTTATGTCTCAAATCTACTGTAATCTTTTTTTTCTTGAAATTTTTTTTCAATTTTTTTACTCAACGCGTTACTTGCAGGCAAATTTTGGGCTGGGTTGCAATTGCACTCAAAGGTACCACATTAAATTTTGATCTAAAAAAAAACTTTAAAAATAGAACTTTTTGGTTAAAGAGAGGCTTAAAACATTAATAAATTGAAATTGTTTCACCGATATTTTTTTTTCTTTCAAAGATCCAAATTAACGGATGTTTTTCAATAGCATATGTACAATCCTACTTAGTGATCGTATAGTTACTATAATATTAATCTTAATTTTGATTCGTCAATATCGATATATTTTCCTTGTTTAAAAACACAACATAAAAAATATTGTGGGTAGATAATATTCTAAATATAAAATTGTAATAACTTTGCCACTTGATATTCTATTTTCAAGTTCCCTTAGTAATATATGTAGCTCAATTGCAAAGAGTATTGATTAAGAATGAACTAGTTAACAATTGTTTTACTGAAATATATACACAATTCTCTGTTACCATCTTAAAAAGAAGATGAATATATAGGCCTCTGGTAACGTTTATATGACGAATTAGTGGTATATATTTAATGTGCCAAATTTTCCTTTTGCCCCATCTTGAGTGATATATATACATTAGAATATATTGTCTCTGATTTCCAATGATTCGTTGATATCCGAAATCTTGGCAAAATTGCTTATTCAAATTAAACTCATAATTGATACCTGCAGGTATTAGTTATAATAAATTCATTAATTGATCACCTGCACATGCCATGGTAAAAAAACGTAATAATAATATTAATAATTAATACTGTCAATAATCTCGGGGATAACCTAAAATTTCTTTTTGAGAACTATTTCTTCCTCCTGTGGGTGGTACATACACTCTGTATATAAAACAAAATTATGAATATTATTACATTCGGATGGATTTTGTAATAAATTTCTTTGAAATTATTACCAGGTAAGGAATACCATTATTTAACTGGTTTTGTGTATTATGGTAATGATTCGCTGTTGCAAAGGGTTATTCAAATCCTAGGCAATTCAACAGTAGACTTTACAAGACCTTGATATCATTCTTGAAGTGTTTTAATTATCCAATCCATGGGGTATGATAGAGATCAATAAAAGCATATATGTATACCTGTATGCCAAGATTTTCTCTATCACTCAGGGGGGATTCGAAAAGAGAAACTACTGGTAGGCTGTCAAATTGAAAATACGGTAATTTAAGTGTAGCCGAATGCTACCGAAAAATGCCAATACTCTTTTAATCCATTACACCTTATCTATAGAAACTTTCGATAAAATTTACCATGGTATTATTTGGATATATAAATAATATCAGAGGCTACCATCGATGGTATCAGGCTATAGTACAACTTGAGATCTTTCAGATACAAAGACATATATAAATTATTGTTACTGCATCCTGATGAGAAATAATATATACATGTATATATATGTATGTATATATATGTATGTATATAACTATAAAAATAGGGTAATACTATAGCTAGTTTTAGAGGGATACATTTAGGTCAAATTTAAAGTTATTAATATATAATAATTAATTGGTATGCAGGTCTGTATTATAAGCAATGCCATATCTTGAATTAGGCTACTATATATCATACACGCATGGGAGACCCTATAGATACATACATGTTGACAATTGAAATTAATTGGTTAGCATTATATTGAAAGAGACGTCCGTACGAGAATATAAATTCTGAGGATCTATTTTATACAATGGTTATCAATTGCAAATATATACTATTGATGTGAATTATTTCAATTATAAACTTATGTTGAAATATAGAAAAAGTAAAATAATCTATTAATTGAAGACAGACAGCTTAACAATGCTCATACATTATTAAACCTGGTAATGTCGATAAACTCTTAAATAACTACTATAGCGCTGCTGCGGAACGGAATAATTAAACTAAGCACAACTAAGCAAGTAAGTACATAATAAGTATAAGTAGAAGAACAAGTACCCTTAACAAACAGTTAAGGAGGTTACTTGACTTCATTGATATTATATATTAAAATTTTCTATATCTTGTCAATTTAAAGTTTCTGTGATGGCTTTCGTTTCAATCAAAATTACCAGTGCTTAGATCCATAAACTTTTGACTGATAGATTAACCCCAATTGAAAATACGCTGTACCTAATTCGTGAATGTTGGCGTTTATATAGCTAGCTAGCTATCTAGCTCTAGATATAAATCATCGAAGATTAATCTGCCGCAAATCGTGCGGCTCGCTTAACAAACAAACAAACAAATCAAATCAAAAATCAAATTAATCATTAAATAACTTATAAATTTGATTTATATACAGCATGTATCAAAAATTAAATCTACTGGTATTATACCTACTTAAAATTCATATTACGTAGTCATCTACATCCGTTCTATAGCAGGTTAAATAACTATTTTCCAGCTAAAAGTTTCCAGGTTATACCCGCAATAATGTAAAAATCCATCCCATCGGAGTTCCGACATACCACTGACTGGCTAATCAAAGCTTAAAGCACTAGCTAGTGCAAAAATTGCGGAGTTCATCGGAGAATGAATCCATTTTTTTTTTTTCTCATCAATCAATCATCACTTTTCTTCTTTAATCTAACCACAATGTCTAGAGCACTTGCATGTAATCATTGTCGAAAAGCAAAAAGAAAATGTACATCAGAAGAACCAAAATGTTCAGAATGTAGAAAACTTAACATTTCATGTGAATATTCATTAGATTTAAGAAAACATCGACCAAAAAAAATGGGTATATCAAAACAAAATGCAAAAATAGCAAAAATGTCAATGATTGGTGAAACATCAAGTGAACAAGTATTAAATTTTTATTCATATGGTGTACATTCAAATAATTCTAATACTAATAATAATAATAATAAAGAAAATGATAAAACTAAAAGACCAATAAGTGATGGTGAAGCAGCTGGGATTTTAAATGGATTATATGGTGGAAGTTATCAAATTGATAATTTAATTAATTCAAAACATGATCCAAATAAATTAAGAGTTAAAGGAATGACAACAAAACAAGTATATTTTTCAAAAGATGAATGTGATGATTTAATTAAAAATATTCAAAATAATCATAGAATTGCTTATGATGCATTTATTGTACCAGAATTTAGATTATTATATTTACAAGCTTGGAGTCCTGATCCACCAAAATCATCATCTTCATGGTTATATTTATATTGTGCATTAGGTATTGGTACAATAAAACATCCAGTATCATCGTTAAGTCAATTACCAGAACGTACACAAGCACTTTATTTATCATGTGCATCATTAGTTGGACCAGCAGTTATTGAATCAAGTTTAATGTCAGCAGCTGCATTAGCAGCATTTTCACATTTTTGTATGTTAATTGGAGAATTTTTATCACAAGGGAAAATATGTAAATTATCATTAACAATTTTTATGGTATTAGGTTATCAATATGAAAGAACTTTTCAACACATGAATTTACAAGAAAAAGAACCAAAAATTCGATTATTTTGGCATGTTTATTCAGTATCATTTTTCCATTCTGCATTTTTCACTGATACAAGAGATATGTTGGATATTAATTTAATTACAACTCCTCATCCAATTAAAAGAACTCATGTTACTCATGTTTTAGATAAAGATGATAGTATTACAAGAGATGATGATTATATGTATCATTCAATTAAAATAAGATTAATTAAGGGATGGTCAAAATATTGGGATGTTGATTTAATAAAATTTCATTATATTTGTATAGATTTAATTAATGAAGTTAAAGAAATTACAATTAAAGAAACTAATAATACTGATAAATCTGCATTAGAAATGTATAATATAGTTATTCAATCAGTTATTATTTATATGATGGCATGTGCTCATAAAAAACAATCAAATGAAAATTTAATTGCATTAAAAATTTTTGCTCAAACAGCTTATAAATATATTGATGAAATATATGATTATACAATGAAAAAATTATATCTTGGTGCTAGTTGGTATGTTATACATCATGTATTTATTGCTGCAATGATGTTAGTATATTGTGATCGATTAAATATTAATGTATCATCACCACCTATACAAGGACAACATTGGATTAAAATTGAAATGGCAATTGAAATTTTAGATAAAATTAAATCAATGATACCAATTGCTTCAAGTTGGATTAATATTTTAAAAAATTTAAAACCTGATATTAATGTTGATGAGGATCCTATTATTATGAATAATAATAATAATAATAACAATGAAGATGAATTCAATTTGGATGATTTTTTATGGAATAATCCTTATTTACCAGAATTTAACGTTGATACCCCATTTCCATTGCATAATTTTCCATTTCCTCATTAGTTAATTTATCACCACTATTCCAATTAGCTGATGAACTTCTAGGTCGAAATTTTGATACACGATGTGATTGTTTAAAAATTTCATCCATATGTAATGGTGCAATTGGTCCAAAAACTTGATCAGGATTAACTCGTTGTTGTTTTAATAACATATTTCTTAATTCTGGTGAATTGGCCCAATCTTGTAATACACTACCATCTTCATCATCTTCTGATTCTGACATAATATCTGGTAATTCAATTCTTTCATTGTTATTATTAGATTGTTTTGGTTTTGGTGTTTGAAGATTATTTTGAATATTATTTGATACAGTTGGTAATTGTCTAAAAGGATTCTTTTGCATATTTGGTGTATTTGAACTTGAAGCAAATTTAATAGATTCATTAGTATATTTAACTCCTTCAACTGTTGGTGGATTATTATAATTAGAAGTTGTATTATTACTTGTAGCTGCAGCATTTTTCATTGCTGTTTTCATTAATGATGGTTTATTATTATTAGTAGTAGAATTATTTAATTTTGATGATAATTGTGAAATTCTTGTTGCTTTTTTTTCTAATGGTGATCCAATTGATGATGATGGTAAATTAGCTTGATCACTTGTTCTTTTAACACCTGTGCTAGTATTATTATTGTTAGTAGTATTTACAGTTGATGATTGTTTTTCTAATGCTAAATTTCGTTTTAATGTATTTGTAGTTGAATTAGTTGTAGAACTTGTTGTTTTAACTGGTAAAGCTGTATTTGATAATGAATTTGATGTTCGATTTGATTTTTGAGTATTTGCAGCAGTTGGAACTTTAACATGTACAGGTTTTGGTTGTTGTTGTGATTGAGATGGTGTTGGTTGTGTAGTTGGTTTTTTATTAGTCATTGTCTTTTCAACTTTTTTCAATTCTTTATAAGCTAACCCACGAGAAGTATTATTGTTTTTGGTTGTTGTTGTGGTTGCTGTTGATGATGATACTGTTGCAGTACTTGAAATACTTGAACTACTATTAGTATGTTGATGATTATTTTCTCTTGATTTATAATTTGATAATTCTGGATATAATTTTTTACCAGGTGATGATGGTGGTTCTTCTTTATCATCTTTTGATGGTGAGTTTTGATGTCTTGCTGAGCTAAAAGTTGGAGCTAATAATCTATTCATTGTTGCAGTATTTGTATTTGTAGTAGTACCAGTACCAGCTGGTCTTTTAATACTTGTTGGTTCTTCTAACTTCTTAGTAGTATTAGTTGTTTGTAATGATCTAGTTTTTGTTGCTGCAGTTGTTGTATGTGGTTTAACAGGTGATGGAGGTTTTGCTGGTGTATGTTTAATTGGTGATGGTGGTCTAATTGAACTAGTTTGTTTAGTTGGACTTTTTGGTGCAGGAGGTTGTGGTACTTTGCTTTTAGTTGGACTTTTTATTGTTGTAGTAGTAGATTTTTGAGTAGAATTTTTCAATGGACTACTCTTTGAAGGACTATTTCTATTTGGACTCTTTAATTCATCTTCTTTACCACTAAACATACTTTTTGCACTCTTTAAAACACCATTAGCAAAAGCAAATAATGAATTACTTGGTGAATTATTATTTTCATCAGTTTCTTTATTTGATTTTGTTGATTTAGAACTTTTTGTTGAAGCATGTGATGGAGTTCTCCATGGTCTTAAAGGTGATCTAAATGGTGAACCTTTTGTCATTGGATTTGTTAATGGTGATTTATATCTACTTGGTGATAAACTAGATGCAATTGAATTAACAGAATTAACAGAATTTGTAGATTTCATTGATAATGAAGGTTTTAATTCTGGTTTTTTATATTCTGATGGTGGTGTTAATTCATCCAAGACGTTATTATTATCAGCCATTGGAGTTGATTCTGCCATACCAGATAATTTTTCAAATTTTGGTGTTTGTTCAACATCAGCAATTTCATCATCTTTATCATCTTTTTCTTCTTTTTTCTCTTTAAATTCATTTGATTCTAATTTTTCAATTTTTGGATAATGTACAGAAACTCTTGAATTATTTGATAAAGTTGGTAACATTGAAGTATTTTGAGATGAACTTAATTTATCTTGGAATGAACTTGGTTCTTTATTTAATCTTGATAACATTGATCCTGGTTCTGTTTTTGAAACTGATGATAAAGTTGATGGTGTTTTGGCAAAAGATTTTTTCACTACTGGTTCTTTTTTTGGTAATCCAGTAAATCCAAATGATGATTTATTTATAGTACCATTTTTATTATAATCATCTTCATCTTCACTATCTGATTCAAAAATACTAGTTTCTTTCTTATCTTTATCATTTTTAATATCATCTTTCTTAATTTCATTCTTTATTTCATTCTTTTTCTCTGTTAATGGTTCATCTCTTCTTATACTCTTTTTAATTTCCATTAATGAATCTTCAGCATTTTCTTTTTCTTTTTGTAATTCTTTTTCTTTTGTTAATAAATCTTGTTTACTTGGTGATAATCTAGGTCCAAATTTTACAGGTGATTTAATAGTTTTAATTGGACTTTTACCAACTTTAAATCCAGGTTTATTTAAATTATTATTATTAAATCCATTTAACATTTTACTTGGTGATGCTCTTAATGGATCAAATCTACCATTATTCTCTTTTCTTGCACTCATTAACATTTTTCTAGGACTCATTTGACCTTTTAATCTACCTGGAGTTTGTAATAATGCAGCTAAATCTCGTGTCTCTGTTAATTCTTTCATATATTCAGTAATCCATTCTAATTCTCTTCTTGCTGCATATGAAAAATCTTCCAAATCTTGTTGAACTTGTTGTTTAACTCTGTCAAGTTCATTGTCAGCCCATGACTCTGAACCTACAGTGTTACTCATTTTTGGGTTAAAAGGTTTTGATTTGGTTGATTTGTTGTTAAAAAATTTACGAGAAAAAAATAAAAAAGGTTGTGATAATACCTTTAAAAAATTATTCTTGCAGGTGTAAAAAAAAGTGAGAAACCGCGTCGCTAGCCTTTTTTGTAAAAGTTTTTGTTGATATTTTTTTTTTCTTTTAACTGTTTTGGGTCTGTTACAATAACGTTTGTTCGTTCTATTGTTTATTTATTTTTTGCCCACGTGCGTGCGCTAATGCAGCTTGAGATGGTTTGTGGTTACCACGGCGGGCGTATATTTTTTTAGCAAGTCACGTTTTTGAAAAAAGATGAAACTTTCTTACAGCCAAGACTACAACTAAACTACAAAGTAGAAAAGTATTCTACAAAATGGACTCAGACTAATAAAAAAAAGGTATTACATTACAAATATATATATATAATTAGATTAATAAAAAATAAAAATTGTTCATAATTATTCATCTTCATCAATCTTTGGAGCCAAAAAGTATTTCAAATGACCTTTTGGTAAAGTATATTCAAATTCAATTGGAACTTCTGGTGACATTTTTAATTGAACTTGACTACTTAAAGCAGCACATTTACAAATTTCCAATAAATATTTACCATTAAATGAAGCAGCAACTGGTTCAGTAATAGTCATTTTAACTGAATTATCTTTTTCTTTATCACCTTCCATATCAGTATATGGTTTAATATGAATAGAACCATCACCAACATCACCACTACATGAGAATCTAACACCATCTTTACTTGCTTCAATTTTTAATGAATCACTTAATGTACTAAAATCTCGGCATAATTTTTGAAATTGACCAGATGGCATAGTAACTTCTGCACTATAATCACTTTCTGGAACACTTAAATGTTCTTGTTCAATATCCATTAATTTTAAATTAAATTCAGCAATTTTATCAACTTTTTGATCTTCAAAAATAATACTTAAAGTATTTGCTTGATCTTCAGCTTGTAAAGTTAAAGTATCTTCATTACCACCACATTTTAATAATTTATTTAATGAATTGATATTCATACCTAAAGTCATACTTCGATCACATCTATAAGATGAAAATGCTTCTGAATCTAATTGTAAAGAACATAATGCAATATGAGATGAATCCATGGCTTGTAAAGTAATACCACTTTCTGAACAATCAAAATTACATTCAGAAACTAAACCCATCATGGATTCAGTGATTCTTTTAAATAAAGCAGCTTGATCTAATTTAGCTTCTAACATTGTATTTGTTTTGTCTGTGTGTGTATTGTTTATTAGTTAGTGTTAATTAACGCGTGTTAATGAAAAAAAAAAAAAAAGTTGTAGTTATAAAAAAAGAAGAAAGAAAAAATTAGAAAGAGAGAAAAAATAAAAACGCGTTTTTTTTTTTTTTTAACCTTGATTTCTGGAATTTTTTTTTCTCTATAGTATTCTAAAGCTGGTGTTAATTTTTTAAGCTGGGCATGATAAATGGGAGAAAACGCGCACAACAAATTGATTTAGGTATTGGCGTTAATAGTGCTTAAAGGCTGTTATTGCGCTTGGAGAGTTTTTAAGCTGTCAACACGCGTTTTTTTATTACCTTAACCCAGCTTAAGTAGTCTAAAGTGAAAAATTAATTCCCAACTGATTGGTAAGAAGAGCTCAAGTTCATCGAAGATCAATCCAAAGATCGGCTATTAAAAATAACTACAATAAAAGTTTGTCCATAAATACAAAAAAAAAGTTCATTAAATACTAGTATAATAAAATAACTATTGTTCTACATTATCAGCTTTCATTTCATCATCATTATCTTTTGTAATATTAGATTCTGGATCAGCAAAATCAGGATGAAACATATATAAAGCATTTCTTTCTTTTTCTTCTTGATTTGGCATATTACCATCTTCATCTGCTAAACCTTCACCAATAAATTTCATCAAAATATTATCTTTAACTAATCGTTTCAAAACTTTTTGAACTAATGACATTTCATGATGATAAGTTTCTTCATCTGGAATATTATCTTCTTCAGCATTTAAATAATACATTGTTAAATCTTGTGCTGTAACACCACTGCCACCATCTCTTTCATTTTCACTAATAGCTCTTGCCATAATATTCATAATATGAGCATATTTTTCATGAGTAATTTTAGTCTTTTGTTTAACTGGTTGTTGTTGTGGTGGTGGGTTATCATTATTTTGTGTATCTGCATGAGTTCTATTACTATCTTCATCAACATCCATTTGGGTATCTTCATTTAAATTTGGACCATGATCAGCTTCTTGTTGTTGTTGCTCATCTTCTTCAATTTCAACATCATCTTTATCAACATGAATAATAGATTGTCTTAATAAATTATACGCTTCTCTGACAAATTGTTCAGTAATTTCTTCAACACAATTAGCTCTTGCAATTGCTTCAGATAATCGAACCATTGATTCCAATTGTCTAACAGTAATTCTATAACTATTTCTACCTAAACCTTGAGCATCATCACTTCTTAATTCTTTATATAATTCAACCATTAAATCTCTTGCTGGTTTTGTCATAACTGGTCTAAAAGTTCTTGCATATCTAATAAATCTTTGTAATTGTTCAGTTGAATAAGGTGGTTGAATAGCTTCATCTTGCATCATATGTAAATCAACAATATGTGATGATAAATTTCTATCAATTCTTTCATTACAATCATCTAAAACAACAAAAAATAAATCAAATCTTGACATAATTGGTGCACTCATATTAATATTAGCTCTTAAACTTCTTTTTCTATCATATCTACCACTAATTGGATTTGCAGCTGCTAAAATAGAAGTTCTTGCATTTAAAGTAGCTTGAATACCTGCTTTTGCAATACTAATTGTTTGTTGTTCCATTGCTTCATGAATTGCAACTTGATCACCAGGATCCATTTTATCAAATTCATCAATTGCACAAATACCATTATCTGCTAACATTAAAGCACCAGCTTCAATAGTATGTTCACCAGTTTCTTCATCTTTTACAACAGCAGCTGTTAACCCAGCAGCAGAACTTGCTTTACCAGATGTATAAACAGCCCTTGGTAAAAATCCACAAACATATTTTAAAAATTGAGATTTTGATGTTGAAGGATCACCAACAATACAAATATTAATATCACCTCTTAAATTAATACCTTCAATAGTAGATTTATGAACCCCACCCATTAATTGTAATAAAATACCTTTTTTAATTAATTCATGACCCCAAACAGTTGGTGCAATTGAATCAACTAATTTTGAATAAATATTTTCAGAATGAACCATTTCTTTTAATTCTTCAACTTCTGCTTCATCTAAAGATTCTAAAAATGCATTTTGTTCTTCTTCTCCTTGTTGACCATCACCTCTAACATCATTAGTTTCCTTATCTCTTGCAGTAGCTTCTTTAACATAACATGCTAAAAATGCTAATTTATAAGTTAAATCTTTAGCACCTAATGCTTTTAAACCTTGAATACCACCATCCATACCTGTTGCACCTCTACCACTACCTTTATTATCTCTCATTGCAGTTGGTTTAACACCTGGTAATCCTAATTGTGCAACATCTGGAATTACAATTTCAGTACCAGTAAAAATACATTTATCACCAGCTTTTGCTCTTTCAACAATTTCACCTCTTAAAACAACATCTAAAGTTCTTGGCATTGAACCTGTAGGAATTTCATTACTATTTTCTTGAATTCGAACTTTTTGCCAATCAACAAATTGAGATTTTGAAACATTTAAACTCCATGATGTTCGATTTTGACAAGTTGCATTTGGACACATATAAGGTTCAGTATATTTAAAAACTTGTTCAACTCCTTCAACAATTGCTCTACAAGCATCACATGTAAAAGTTGCTTTATATAATTCAGGTCGAACTTCACTTGTTCTTGTAACTGTACCACTTATACTAATTAATTGACCAATTTTATCTGTTTTTAAATCTCGAATTCTATCAATTTTTGGCATATTATAAAATGCAATATGAAAAATCTTTTCATTTTCTTCTGATGTTGTTGTACTTGCTGCTGTAGTACTAAATGCACTTGTTGCATTATCTGAATCATTATTACTATTACCTAAAGTATTATATAATAAACTTGGTTCATATTTTTTAATAATTCTTCTTAATCCACGTTGTAAGAATGGTAAAAATCGATAATATTGTGTTGTAATAGCTTCTGTTAACCCTTCATGAGCAAAACTTGATAAATGTTCAAAATCAACATATAATGTATTAATTTCAAAAGTTTTTAAACCATGAATTAAGGTTAAATAATATCTACCATCATCATCTTGATGATTATTATTTGAATCTGGATTATATTGAAAATTTTCTAAAAATTGTTCAAAAGATTCTCTAACTAATTCACCTGCAGTATCTGTAACTTTTGGAATACCTGCTGAATTAAATGCTTGTCTTCTAAGTCTTTCAACTGGTTGATTATCAATATCTGGTAAATCTCTACCATTTAACGCGTCACTATTTAAATTAGCTGATGATGGTGGATGATGTTGTCTTCTATCATCATCAGTCATTGCAAAAGATGATGGTGGTGGACCATTATTCTCACTTCTACTACTGAATAAATCTGAATTCATTTTTATTATACTTTGAGGTTGGTATTAAAAACGCGTTAATTGAATGTGTAATGGAAGAAATTGAATTTTAAGAAAATTCCAATTAAAAAAAAAAAATCAAAAATCGCGTCGGATGAAAAAGTTGGAAAAAAAAAAGTTAAAAAACGTGACTTAGTAAAATTCACGTGAGATACGGCTGAGATTTTGTGGAAGGTAAATGATCGGAACAGACCGTTTTTTTTCCAGCGTTTAAAAGGTTATACCAGCCTAAATAAGATCACAAGCCGAGGATGACGAACAAAAAAAAGAATACTTGCCCCGCCTGCACTTACAAAATAGTCCCACTAACAACAGTTTCAACTTTTTTTCACTCCTTTATAATCTTCTTTTTCTCCACATTATTATTATAGAATTAAAAAATAGATCAATAGACAGAAGAAAGAAGAAAAATGGCTACATACAGTGCAACAGTTAATTTCACACCACTGAGGTCTGCATTAGTCAATTTACCATCATCAATCACAAATGTATTATTTAATAGTAATATGGTACCACAAAATGTGGTATTAGAATTAATTTGGCAAAGAAGAGGTATTAAAGGATCAGAAGCAAAAGCTTATGTTGGTTGGACAGGAATGGTATCAAAACAATCAAATTCAAAAGAAAATTCTTTAGAAATTGATCCAACTTTTGCATTAAATATTGGTTTAGAATCAAAGACTAAAGTTACTGTTAATATTAAAGTTAATAATCCACAAGCTCATACTGTACATTTAGAACCAGTTGATGCATCTGATTGGGAAATTGTTGAAATTCATGCTGGATTTTTAGAATCTTGGATGATTAATCAAGTTCGTGCTATTAGTACATTACATCCAATTACTGTTTATCCATCAAATACTTCAATTGCATCTTTAAAAGTTGTTAAAATTGAACCTGATCCACAAGGTGTTTATGCACAATTAAGTCCAGATTCTGAAGTTATTATTGCACCAAAAGTTAGAAAAAAGCAACAACAAAATGGTAATATTAAAAAAAATAAAGGTGAAAAAAGTAGTAAAAAAAAAATTAGTGGTGGACCTTGTACATTAATGAGAGGTATTACATTACCAAATAAAGAATATCCTGAAACAGATGAATCTAGTTTAATAGTTTATGCACCAAATTCTTTATTATATTTATTATCAAATTCTGAATATGTTAATGTTAGTGTGATTAAACCAACAAGTATTATACCAAAACCAGAAAATCCTGAAGATTTACAACCAACTAATAATATTACAGCAAAATTAATTATTTATGATGAAGGAATTGATGGTCATGTTGGATTAAGTTTTGCATTATCAAGTGCTTTACAAATTTGTGGTAGTATTGGTAATACAATTAAATTAGAACCTGCATCAAAAAGTGAAAAAAAAAACATTGTATTAATTCATCCTTATACATTAACAAGTTCATCATCATTAAAATTTAATAATAATGATAAAAAAGATTTACCAATTGAAAATTTACCTGGTCCAATTACAAATAGAATGATTTTACCTCCACAAGATAATTTACCATATGGTGGTTTAATAGAATTTGAAAATAATAATACTAATGATGGTTGGATGAAAGAATGTACACAAATTAAATTAGGTAATGATTTAGTTAAACCAGAATCACAAGTTGGACCAAAATTATCACAATTATTAAATCCATCAAAACAATCAAGAAATTTAGTTGGAATTGATAAATTATTAAATAGTATTAAAGATTCTGTTAAAGAAAGTACTAGTGGGACATTAATTTATGGTAGTAGAGGTAGTGGTAAAACATCAGTTTTAAAAGAAATTGAAAAAGATTTAAATGATAATTATATTCATACTGTTTGGTTTTCATGTAGTATTCATGGAGAAAAACAATTACAATTTTTAAAAGATCAAATTAAAAAACTTTTTATGGAAGCTGCATGGTATTCACCAAGTGTTATTATTTTAGATGATATTGATAAATTAGTTCCAGCAGAACAAGAACATCGAGATAGTTCAAAATCATTACAATTAAGTGAAATTTTTAAACAATTAAGTAATCAAATCATGTCATCAAGACCTGTTTCAATTCTTGCATCAACTCAAGCAAAAGAAGCAATGAATTCATTATTAATTTCTGGTCATGTATTTGATAATTCTTTCCATTTAAAATGTCCTGATAAAGATGTTAGAGAACAAATTTTAAAAGAAGCTGTTAGATCTTTAGGTACTGAATTAACATTTGATTTAATTGAAGTTGCTGGTAATACTGAAGGTTATCAACCAACTGATTTATGGACTTTAGTTGAAAGAGCAAATCATGAATATATTTTAAGAAAAATTGAATCATCTAATGAAGAATCAACTATTGATCATATTATTCAAAAAGATTTTGATAAAGCAATGGATGATTATATACCAGCAGGATTAAGAGGAGTTAAATTACAAAAATCTTCAACTAATTGGACTGATATTGGTGGATTAAAAGAAACTAAACAAGTTTTATTAGAAACTTTAGAATGGCCAACAAGATATGCACCAATTTTTGCAAATTGTCCTTTAAGATTAAGATCTGGGTTATTATTATATGGATATCCTGGTTGTGGTAAAACTTTATTAGCAAGTGCTGTTGCAGGACAATGTGGATTAAATTTTATTAGTATTAAAGGTCCAGAAATTTTAAATAAATATATTGGTGCAAGTGAACAAAGTGTTAGAGAATTATTTGAAAGAGCAAGTGCAGCAAAACCATGTATTTTATTTTTTGATGAATTTGATTCTATTGCACCAAAAAGAGGTCATGATTCAACTGGGGTTACTGATAGAGTTGTTAATCAAATGTTAACACAAATGGATGGTGCAGAAGGATTAGATGGTGTTTATGTTTTGGCAGCTACAAGTAGACCAGATTTAATTGATAGTGCATTATTAAGACCTGGTCGATTAGATAAAAGTTTAATTTGTGATATGCCAAGTTATGATGATAGATTAGATATTTTAAAAGCAATTGAAACAAAGATGAAAATTGGTAAAGATGTTGATTTAGGTAAAGTAGCTGAACAAACTGATGGTTATTCAGGTGCGGATTTACAAGCATTAATGTATAATGCATATTTAGATGCAATTCATGATGTTATTGATTTAAATGAACCAGTTGAAAATGATTCTACTAGTAATAATAATGATTCTAATGTTGAATATTTCCAAGTTGAAAAGAAGGATAAATTACAAGTTAGTGCTGCTGAAAAAGCAAAAGCAAAAAGAAGATTAGAAAAAATGTTAACTGCTAATAATAATGATGGTGATGATTCTAATAATAATAAACAATTAGAAACTAATGATGTTAATAATGATGTTGAAATTCATTGGTCACATATGGAAACTTCATTAAATGATACAAAACCAAGTATTAGTGCTAAAGAACGATTAAAATTACAAGCTGTTTATAATCAATTTGTATCTGGTCGTGATGGTAATATGCCTAGTGGTACAGCTAGTACTGATATCGGTGGCCGAACTACTTTAGCTTAGACTCTAAAGTACTCAAAAATTCCATGCATTATGATGTACCAATGTACCTTATTTTTGTTAAAGCAATCATAGAATATACACTACATCATCGTCAGAATTTTTTTTATAGCATTTTTTGTATAGAATAGAATAACAATTTTTTTTTTTACTAAAGAATATTTATATGTCCCAAGTCTTCTGTACTTTTTTTTATTCTTAGACATCTCTCATTTTTTTTTTCTATTTTGATAGACATATCTCGCCACAACCAGATTTAAATTTTTTTTTCTTGGTATTATAAAATAATATCAGATCAATCTAATAAAAATGAAACCATTGATTATCAGCCCCATATCAATAGATAATGAAGATAAAGAAAACACAGTCATTTCATCACAACTAGCATTAAAAAAAGTTATAAAAACTGCAGATTCAATAATAAATGATTATTATAATGGAGATAAAGTAACAACAAATATACATCATAATAGTGTAGTTTATAAAACAATATTACCACCATCAAAAGATCCTCATGATTATATAAGTTTAGCACCTTATTGGTGGCCAATAAATGATAATAAAAACAACAGTTCATATGAACCAAGAGATGGTGAAATAAACCCAGCATCAAATACTTTAGAATATGATGGAATGAGATTAAAAATTTTTACAGAAGAATTATTAAATATTTCATTATCATATTATTATACAAATAATGAAAAATATAAATCTCATGGTGAATTAATGTTAAAATCATGGTTTATTAATGAAAAAACTAGAATGAATCCAAATTTACAATTTGTTCATGTTATACCAGGTATACAAGATAATGGTAGAAGTGTTGGATTAATAGATGGTAGATTTTTTATAACAATAATTGATTCAATATTATTATTAAATTTAAATGAAAATTTATTAAATGATTTAAAACAATGGTTTAAAGAATATCATTTATGGTTAGTAAATTCAAATCATTCTAAATTAGAAGATGGTCAAGATAATGCTCATGGTACATTATATGATGTTCAAGTTGGAATATTATCATTATTTTTAGGATATCCAGAAGTAACAAAATTAAGAATTTTAAAGGCAAAAAGTAGAGAATTAACACAATTTGATAATAGAGGTTTACAAGTTAATGAACAATTAAGAAAAGATCCATGGTTTTGGAGTGTTATGAATTTAGAAGCATTTATGAATATTTATAAATTAGGTGAAAATTTAAAGAATTATGATGATAATGATGAGTTTAATGATTTGAATGATTTATGGGATAGTACTTTAATTAAAGCAGTTGAATATACTACATTAGAATATTTGAATGATTCCAAAAAATTTGTTTATGAAAGTCAACAAAAATTGGTTTGGATTTTAAGAGTTGTTGATTCAAAGTTTCCTGGTAGAATTGAAGTTGTTGAAGCTTTGAATATGTTAAAAAATAGAGTTGGTGATTGTAAAGAGTGGTTGCTGTAGAGCATAAAAGGCATTTATATAGCGCTAGATATACTAGTTTTGCATTTTTATTGTAAATTTAGTTCTTATCATTGTAGATTATTATTCCAACTGTTAAACGCAAGCAAACTGGTAATTTATAATTAGGATATACATGTATACCCACTCAATATTTTAAATATTGTATATAGTACTATGCGTATAGATAATTAAAAAATTTTGATACTGACAACTTAAGAGCAGTTAACGAATTCATGGGCGGTATACCAGGTACAATGTAACTTAATATTATTATGATATCGTATCTGACGTCGGAATAGATCTCGATTAATCAAGATCTATCTAAACGCAGATCCTCGATCGCGTTTGTTCCAATTTTGAGTGGTTTTACAAGAAATTAATAACGTGTTAATGAAAATATATAATATTAATTATAAAGCGCTTATATATATATATACCATAATACGAAACTCATCATTGCTGGTCGACCTGATGATCAGTAAAACGAAATCATAATTTAAAATGTACTATTTATATATATGCTGTATATTTTATATCCGATATACCAGCCTGTATAACTGGTAGCTGTAAGCAATTATTAAACTCTCTTTGACGAAAACGCAACAATTTGGATTTAAGATGATATGTATATCACATCTACAGTTTATATCTATTAACTAGTCATCTCTTCGACGTCATTTTTAAAGCATCTTAATTATATATAATCATATATTGTTTGTGTTGCTTAATTAATAGTGTACCAGTTGTTCTATATATATCTATACACTTAATACTGCCTATATGGATACAGCTAGTGCCATATGGTTATATATACATGGTTCTAACTTGCTATATATGTGCACATGTACCGTGTACATACAATATATATACAGTATATATATATATAGGTATATACATGTATCCTAATTGTTAACTATTCCAAGTAATGCGTCTCCTAAGTTAAATTTGTACCAATTCCATTTACTATATATGTTAAAGGCTCAAAAAATAGGACGTCACAATAGTTACTGCAATACATCATGATACAAGTTGTATACACTGATCAAAGGGGCCCCAGGCCTAGGCGTTTGTTTATACTTATAGGTGTGTTATACAAATTAGGCCATATCAGTAGATGTATTAATTATAATGATTAATTGTGTTTATTCTGCTTCATTGTGAATTACTGTAGCCGAGAAATTAATCAAATATTTTTAGGACCTAGGTGTTGTTGTATATCATATTAAGTAGGGTAGGCGAGTTGTGATCCATTTAGGTCTAATGTGCATAGTCCGTTAATCCGGTCTAAAACAACTCACTCACAGTATATTCTGAGGGGCACTTAATTACAAATTTGTACTGTTGTTGAACTTGATATATTAACTATGTTTTCTCTATAAGATGTATGTAAGCATCGGATCATTTCTACTAGATCAATACAATTATAATTTGAATTAATAAATTATATATCTATATCTAAATCATATATATATATAACAGATCTGTCGCTTGTGCTGTACATGTAAATTAAATTATAGCCTATATTATAATTAATTAAGGCTTTGAAAATTCTGAATATATCATACGTATTGTACTAATGCTTCAATAAGTCTTCAGGAGTTGTTATATATGATCCATGGAAGTATTTCTCCAGTTAAACAATTTATCCGAGATTTAAAAGGCTGAGAAATATTTTAAAGAACCCTTACAGTATTAATTAATTAAAATATGCAATGACACGTATTAATGATATTTTAGTTCCAAATTATACCTACAATATATTAATATTGCAATATTGAATTTACGGGGAGTAATCATGATTTTTTTCAGCTCGGCTATAACAACTTTTCAAGGTACAATCTCGGTTATTATTTATTACTAAGATCATAAATCATCCCATTACTAAGTTTTTATACTTTCACAAGATCATAACAAATAATCATAAAGTTTTATAGAAATCTAACCATTACCAATATATGTTATAAATTTATACATCTTTAACACAATCTCGGATTTATTTCTCCAGATTTTTTTTTTCACTCTTTGCCATCAATTTAGTCTTAGAAACGATGTCATTGGATGATACTAATGAAGAAAAAAAGACTCAATCGTGGAGGTGAAACAGTGGAGGTGAAACAGTGTTTCACGGTTCGAATCTTGTGTGCCCAAAACTTTAAAAATAGGCTTTCCAACCTGTAAAACTTAAGTCTTTGAAAAACTCTTATTTTGGCATTCTATTGTATTGTTATACCAAATTCGAGTTTTACAAATCAATAATGTGATTAATCAAGTTTTGTCTATAAAAAATTAGTCAAAAAATAAAAGGTGGAGACCAAGACCATATATCAAAATCCAAAAAAATGGTTTGGATTGCTTTTGATAATAAACTCAATAAACTCAGTGATTAAACTTTACCTGTAACTTGGGGGTACTGACTCTATGATGATATTTCAAGTCAAGCCACTTTCACTGAAAAAAAAAATAAGATCATGATATACTGATGATGCATGAAAAAGGAAGAACTTGCAGTGTATTCGTACTATCGTTGATAGAACACGTTTGGTATTACCAACCTGTTATCGGGGTAGAGGAAGCAACAAGCCTAGGTAGACCGGCATGGTTTTAGTAGTGCACTGGATTGTACTGGAAAAGCCGAGATTCGGTCGTAAGCCGGGGAAAAAAAAGAATTAAAAAAACTGATTGATGTGATTTGCACTACAAAAGCTACTTGCGCGCCGCTTATCTCTGCCGTGTTAACCTTATAAACTCATTTATTTACTTACTAATACAGTAGTATATTTACTTAATACGTTTAAATACTTACAAGCTTGACGATAACCATACGAAAAATCAAATTCTTATATATATACTTTTTTTGACTCTTTTTTTTTCTCTCTCTCTTTAACACTTCTCCATTTTTTTTATTCTCACTTATTATAAATAAACAAAAAAAAGTCAAACAAATAAAAGCTATTAGAATCTTTAAACAACCAAAACAAATACCCTTTATTATATTTATTATTTATTAACATATTTATTACAATAAAAAACAAGTACAATGAAACCGAGTAGGATAAATTTTTTAGGATGGAAATTGAGTGAAAATTTAGCCAAAAAAATTGAACATTATTCACATTTTCCAGCTACTGGTGTATCACTTAGGCAAATGGTACAATTTGGTGATAATCCCAGTGAAGGTACATTATTTAGAGCATCAAGGTTTATAGTTGAAGAATTACCAATTAGATTAGCACATCGAGTTAAAGATTTGGAAAGATTACCTCATGGATTGGGATCAATGCCATCAATTTTAAGAGTTAGAGATTGGTATGCACAATCTTTTGAAGAATTAACATCAATTGTTCCACCAAAATTAGATTCAGAAACTAAAAGATTATTAAATGGGAATAATGGTAATGGTAATGGAAATGGAAATAATAATAATAATAGTAATCAAAATAATATAGAATGTGCAATAAGACCAGAACATGGTATTAAAAGTATTAATCCAACTCAAGAATTATTAGAAAGTGAAGGATTTAGAAGTTGTTATAGTAGTTCAAATCATAAAAATCGAAATTATTTTGCAAATGTTGATAGAAATATTCGATGGCCACCAGAAATTGCAGCATATAATAATGAAGTTACAGAAAAATTAACCAAAATTAAATCAAGACATGATGGGGTTGTTAGTACAGTTGCACAAGGAGTTATTGAATGGAAAAATTCAAGACCACAATTTGAGATGGGTAGTGATCCAACTATTCAAGAATTTTTGGATCGATTTTATATGTCACGTATTGGTATTAGAATGTTAATTGGACAACATATTGCATTAAATATGGATAGAGGAATTCGACCAAATTATGTTGGAATTATTTGTACAGATACTAATGTTAGAGAAATTGCAGAAGTTGCTGCTGATAATGCAAGATTTTTATGTGAAGATTGGTATGGATTATTTGAAGCACCAAAAGTTGAAATTATTTGTGATCCAAAAATTAATTTTATGTATGTACCAGGTCATTTATCTCATATGTTATTTGAAACTATTAAAAATAGTTTAAGAGCTGTTGTTGAATTATATGGTGAAGATGCTGATTATTATCCACCAGTTAAAGTTATTATTGCTGAAGGTCAAGAAGATATTACAATTAAAATTAGTGATGAAGGTGGTGGTATTCCAAGAAGAGAAGTTCCTTATGTTTGGACTTATATGTATACAACAGTTAAAGATACTCCATCATTAGATCCTGATAGATCAAAGAGTGATTTTAAAGCTCCAATGGCAGGATTTGGTTATGGTTTACCAATTAGTAGATTATATGCAAGATATTTTGGTGGAGATTTGAAATTAATTTCAATGGAAGGTTATGGTACTGATGTTTATTTACATTTAAATCGTTTAAGTA
Organism: Blastobotrys capitulatus; assembly: GCA_030564325.1. Lineage (NCBI taxonomy): Eukaryota > Fungi > Ascomycota > Dipodascomycetes > Dipodascales > Trichomonascaceae > Blastobotrys > Blastobotrys capitulatus. The sequence goes on from JAJLUL010000046.1 coordinate 47,440, forward strand.
GTTCAACTGAACCATTAGAGTAGATAAGGATAAAAAAAAAAAAACGTATTATTTATTTTATAAACTAACTAATATATTATTGAAAAATTATTGTGGTGCTGCAATTTTATATTCTTTTTTTGTAACAAAAACTCCTGTTAAAGCTTCATCATCAACAAACCATGAAACTTTACCTGCACTTGCTTCATTAACTAAACTTGCTGGTAATCCTTTTTCTGGTCGTTCCATAATAGTTTTAATAACTGGAGCTTTAGTTGAACCTTCAACAACAAATGTAACTCGATGAGAATGACAAATAACTGGTAAAGTTAATGTAATTCTTCTTGCTGGAGTTTTTGGTGCATCTTCAATTGGCATAACCCATGCTAATCGTTCTCTTAATAATGGATGATTTGGAAATAATGAACATGTATGACCATCTGGTGCACAACCTAATAATAATAAATCAAACATTGGTAATTTAACAGAATCTTTAGCTGCAAAACCTTTAATTAAAACTTTTTCATAAGAATCAGCTGCTTCTTGAGCATCATCAATTAATGATTCATCAACATGAAATACTCTTGGTTTTGGTCCATCTTCTGGTAATTTATCATAAATTTCTCTTTTAAATAATCCATAATTTGATTCTGGATCATCAAATGGTACTAATCTTTCATCAGCAAAATAAATATCCCATTTATCCCATTTAATATCATTTCTTTGTAATAATCCTTCTTTTAAAACTGAAATAAGACTACCACCACTAATACCAATTTTAAATCGTTTTTTATTATTTGAAGCAGCTGCTAATGCTTGAGCGGCAGCTGTCGGCTGACTGTTAGTATTATTGTTATTGTTATTATTATTATTATTGTTAGTACTATTCGATGAAATATTTGATGATGCATTATTAGTAGAACTATTAGTTTTTGACGTTAGTGTTGGTGAATTAGTCTGTGAATTATTTAAACTAGTTATTGATGTTGAAGATTTATGATGATGTTGAGATGGTTGTAATGCCCCATTTTGAGCAGCCACAACATGGTCTGCTACTGCTGCTGCAACACCACTAAATTCTGGAAAAGCATAGACTGCTGGAACTGTAGTAGTCATTGCTTTTGCTTTATTATATATATGTTATTTTGTGTCTAAAATATGTCTATTATAATAGGGTTGATTTCCTAAAAAAAAATTATGTTGGCGATCGTTCGTTCGTTTTTGAGTTCTTTATTACACGTTTTTTTTTTTGTTTGTTTTGTTAAATTTAAAAAATGTATATAATTTGAAATAAAACCAATATATTATCAATTAGTATTTAGTATTGATAAAGTTTTTTTCTTATGAATATTATTAAAAAAAATTCTATTATTAGTTAATGTTTGTCGTTTGTAGGAATTAAAAAAAATTTTTAAATAATAGTTTGAATAATTAATTATTAAGGAGAGGAAGAAAAAAAAAAAAATCACCAAAATAAGTTGACAAGAGGAAAAAAAAAAAACACTTTTTTTTTTTTTTTTTTTTGGTGTAGAATTAAGCAGATTATAATATTTCTTGGGAAGGAAAAAAGTAGAAAAAAATCCCTTCAAGCTGTTTTAGGTGGAATAAGTTACCCGCTTCTCACAGTAATAAGTCTAGTAATAGGGGTCCTAATGCTCTAGGAAGTTGTTCATGCTACGTAATATGTCCAAATTGTTATTTGCGCGCTTGTGTTGGGAGGATTAAAATTTTCTCAGGCACTTATAAGTCTAGTCTTAATGCTGCTCAGCTGGCTCTAATTACTACTTGAATTAGAAAAAATCAACTTAGATATCAGCCTTTTTTTTTTTTTTTTTGCTATTTTAAAGATGTTGCCGGTTGTTTCTAGAAATTTGCCAACGGCTTTTTAGCTCATTAGTTTCAAATAACCTTAAATTTTAACTTAACAATAATCACCATTTTCAGTCGTCATGGTGTCATATATATACCATCCAGCTATATCCACCCTGTATTGTAATAACTTTTATAGATGATCAAGAGAAAGAAAAAAATAAGGGTTCAATTATGGTTTATTTTATTAAATTATAATGGGTTTATAAAACAATTTCCAGGGGAAGAAAATACTATATAAGTTAATTAATTAATACTGTAACCAGAACGTATTCATAATTAGTACCTTCAACTACATGTATGCATAAATTACCTGTATTCTATTTTTTTTTCTCAACAATTTCTCAATGGATTAGTAATAAATATGTTCTCTTTGGATGGTCTTTTATCAATTGAGGAGCTGATATAAAGAATTATCTGTATAATGTGCATTATCTTGCACACACGATAATCTACACGATTCAGAAGATTATTTATTTTTTTTGAAGTTTTCGTGACACTAAGGTTTAAAGCTTAGCTAAGTGTGTTAGAAACCGTTCACCAGCCTACAACAGTTAAGCTTACATACAAGTTAACTTATGGCAGGCCGGCCGGCCATAAAATAGATAGTCATGAGTGAGCCGCACGAAATAATCGGAACTCCTCGCCGACCTGCGCAAGCGACATCACATCCATCAGTTGTGAATCCTGCAGTCATGATAGACTAGATAGCTTTACTATCACTCACAACCATCACAAGTTACCAGTGATGATTAGACAACTTGTGAATATGAATAATTCGTTGATTGGTGTTTTGGATAAGATTAAAAAAGGATCAAGTACTAATAGTTAAGATATTTTATTGCAATGTTTTATACAGTTTATATGATTTTTGGACTGTTACTATATATTGCACAACCCAACTATTTTCACGAAATAATATATACAACTACTAAGTTCGAGTCTTAGTAACTTATTGCATGCGCAGTTATACCTATTGATGATGCTCTATCAAATATAATTACATGTTGCAAGTTAGACTGGCCATGATTGGATTTAAGAGGTGTTATATTGAACATTATATTGGGAGGAAAGGTTAATACATCATCCAGGATAGTTTACTACCCCTGGCTCCGATATATTAGTCCGACATCAGGTTTAAAGGATTGAAAAATTTTGTTTACAAATATTTCACTAAATTCACTAAATTTTGATAAACAACAAATATTTTTCTATTAACCCATTTAATCTTTTTACCAGACAAAAGTTAACACAAATTTGAAAGAAAAAAAATGGCAAATTTTGATGATTTACCTCAAATTATAAAAACCCTGATTTGGGATTTATTATATCAACTTGTTTTCAATAATACAACTGATTCTTTTAGACTCTTACCTACAGATACAACTGATTCTGATGATATAAATTCAATTAAACTACGTACTATTAAAGAATTATTCAAAAAATATGCAATTGTTAACAAAGAATGGTTTTATCATTTTACAAAACTACCATTTTCTAATGATAAAATATTAAAAAATATTAATAAAAATTTATTAAAATTAATTCCTACAAATAAAATTGATTATCAACAAGCTGAAAGAATTAATAACCTTTATCTTTCAAGATATAAAACAGTTTCTGAAGAGTCTTTACCATTATTATTAAATGTGTTAAATTATGATAATCTTAATTTCAAATGTGATATTTATGGAAGTTTGGAAGTAGAAGCAGATTTTCACAGTAATAAGACTTCTTTTGATATATACAATGACGTGGCTAAAATTTCTATTATTGGTCCCGAATCAAATCTCGATCCAGATAATTATGCGGACTTGAATGATATTGAATATGATTTAGAATATGATATTGATCATTATGAAATTATAGCCGAAAAAATTGAATTGTTATTAAATAAAATTTCAAAATATAATTTCAAAAGTTTTACTGGTATTAAAAAATTATTATGTCCATTTGGAACTTTACCTTTAATTGATAAGAAATTATTATTAGAATATCCAATTGAATTTTTACATTTAGAAGCATCATATGAACGATTTAGTACCAATGAATTAAAAAAAATTTGGAAAAATTTCCTTTTGATTTCTATAAATTTAAAAGGATTACATGTTGATTATTGTGATGTGGTTGAAAACTTACCACATCTTGAACAACTAGATTATTTATCAATTAATAGTTGTTATGATGATGTGGTTTATGAATTAACACAACTACGAGCGATGATTTTTTCATCAGATGAGAAAAGGTTATGGATTTCCCCTTATAATATGAAAATGAGTGATATTAGAGATTGTTTAATTAGAGAAAGAGGTGGTGTTTCAACAATATGGAATTCAAAGATAATTGAAAATACTCAAAACCTTGAGATTGATTTTTCAAAACAAGGAGCATATCGTCAAATGACGTTTAGCATGTTTGCAAATATGTTACATTTAAATCAGGATCAGGATCAGGAGTTGAAATTAGATAAAGAATTATATTTGTATCAATTATCAAATATAACATCAATTAAAGTTACTAATATCTCACCTGGATTAACAACAGAATTTTTAATTTATTGTTCAAAAACTTTTGAAAATTTAAAAGATATTATTTTTAAAGGAGATCAATTTATGCATGTTTGTGAAATTAATCTTGATGAACTTTTAGTTTATTTAAAAGGTGGAAAACAATTATTTAATAATAATTGTGAAAGAATTGCATTCAAGTATAATCATGGACTTATATTAGAACGAGCTGTTCATTTGGAATATAGTAAATGTTCTAAAAGAAAAAATGGATCTAGAATTCCTTGTAAAGCAAAAGAAAAAGCATTGGAATTAGATTTATTTAACAAACTAATTGATGGATCAATTCATTGTAAAACTTGTAATAGGTTAAGTCCAACTGGGGTTGGATCAATGGGATTGTTTAATAGTTGTAATGATTTCAAAGGTGGTTATACGTATGAAGGTAAACTTGATTATTTTTAGAAAAAAATTTTTTATAAAATTATTTAGTTTGATCTTTATGAATATGAATTTGGATATTGAATTATAATGTTTTGAAATTATGTAATGATGTAACTTTTCAAGGAAGACAAGTTTATTTATTAGGTATACCACGTTTTTCTATTTTGATTCTATGTTAATAACCTCAAACTTACTTTGGGTGATCTGTTAAGTCAGTTCCCTGAGATATATATCATCTCCATTATTGAATTGCCATAATGTACAACTGTGCATGTTCATCATTTAACTATTTAATTAGTATCCCTTAGATTTGACACTAAATACTGATATTAGACTTTTTTTTCAAAATACAATTCAACGAAACTTTAAAGCATATAGTGATCTTTTGGCGATCTGGCCTGCAAGTCATGGCGTGGGACGTGGAGTTTACAGTACTCGTATGGTTTTAGTATACTATACCATTCGAAGATACTTGGACTATCTATACGAACTAGATCCAAAGTTATGAAACAGTCGAATGGAAAGAAACAGGTATTTACTGGTGGTCTAGAGCTGAAGGGAGTATCATTTAAATCAAATAATTGCTAAATTTTTTATAGAATCATTTACGGATATTAATTTCTATGCTATGAAAAGAGAAAGCTTATAACTCATATATTACTGATCTTCAAATAGTTTATACAAGTTATAGAGCTTCTGGAGAATAGTCTTTGGACAGATATAATGTATTGATGCAAATTCAACAAAACCTGAGTGTGGTTGAAACTTAAGGTTTTTTTTTTTTTTTTTTTTTTTTAAGAGTCAAATATTTTAGCTATTTTTCTTGCATTAATGTAAAATAATCTATTTAGACTATTTTTTCTGCCAAATAAAATAGACTATTTTCCTGTCAGATAAGATCTTTCAACTGAAATTTTCTAAAAATTAAATACATATATATATATATATTAGAAAATCCTCTAGAGTTCTTCCTTCTCCTTTCTATTTCTTTATTATTTTTTTTAATTTTTTGAACAATTAATAGATACTAAAAAATATGAGTTTTGATAAATTACCTAACGAACTTCGATTTAAAATCTGGGATTATGTTTATGACCTTCATGTTGAAGAATATAAACCTTGTGAACAATTTCAACTAAATGAAGCTGAGGAAAAAAAAATAGATTGTAAATTATTCAAATCTTTTTCAACTGTTAATAGAGAATGGTTTTATTATGCTACAATTCGACCATTTTCAGATCCTTCTCTTTCATCAAATATTATTTTAAAAATTAATTCTTTAATTAAATCAAATTCTTATAAAAATAATGAAAATTTTTTTAAAAGAATAAATGATTTATATATTTCAAAATTTAAATTAATTTATTTTGATGATTTATTATTATTAATTAATAATATTAAATTATATTTTAATAAAAATGATATTCCTTTTACAATTTATGGAAGTTTAGAAATTGATGCAAATAGTAATGTCACTTATTTAAAACATATTAAAGATTTATTTAAAATATCTTTTAAATGTATAATTGAAAAATTGGGATTTTTTGATAAAATTATGGTATATAATTTATGTGGTAAAATAGCTCAAGAATTTGAAACTTTAATTAATTTCATACATGATTTTAAATTTAAAAGTTTTGAAGGTATTGATAAAGTAACTTGTGATTATAATACTTTTATTAAAATAAATGATGATTTTTTAAAAAAAAATAATTTTAATAGTTTAAAATTAAATTTAATGCCTAGATCTAAAGATATTAAAAATTATTATTTTGAAGAATTTATTAAAAAATTTAATATATTATCTAAAAATTTGAATGAATTTCAATTTTTTGATAATAATCTTTTAAATGACAAATTACATAAAGATTGGGGGTTATTTAGTTTTAATGATAATCCATATAGTAGTAAAGATATGTTTAGAATATCAATAAAAGAAAGAAAATTGGAAATTTTGGTTGAAAATTTTGAAATACAAAGAATTGAAGACATTTTTAATTTTGTTTTGAATGATTCAAATTGGATAAAAAACTTAAATATTGAAATTTTGGATTTAAATTTTAGTTATAATGATAAACTAACTAATACTGAAAAAATTTTAAATTTAATTAAAAAATATTTTCCAAAGATTAAATCAATTAACATTTTACGACTTAAACAACTATTAACAACTGATTTTATAATTCTTTTATCTAAGAAAAAATTTGAAAATTTAAATCAAATTTGTTTTTTCAATGAAAGATCAAATCAATTAATTGATTTGGAAAAAATTTTAGCATATTTAAATGGTAATACAAAATTATTCAATGAAAATTTAATTAAAGTATCATTGGTTGGTAATAATAGATCTAGAGGTTATGAAAGGTTTGAAATTCTTGGTAATCATTGTGATGGAATAATCCCAGCATTAAGGGACTTTAGATCACGTAATGGTCGTGAATTGTTTATTGAAAGGTTTGGATATGATTTTAGTGATGATGATAGTGATGAATCTCTAGTTGCTTTTGAAGATGGATATGGTGGAAATAATGATGAGAATGGTAATGATGATGGTAATAATAATGAGAATGGTAATGATGATGTTAATAATACTGAGAATGGTAATGATGATAGTAATGATAGTAATGCTAGTGACGCTAGTGATAATTTTGAATATTATAATAATAGGGGTATTAGCGATGATAGTGATATTAGTGATAATAACAAAGATCATGAGGCAGATAGAATTCAAAAAAATAAATGCACAACATTTAAAAAATTATGTAAAGTTGATTTTTTTAAAGCTATTGATACTGGTGCAACTTGTAATACATGTATGAATCTGATGGTATTCGAATAAATACACTTTTAGATTATATATAGTTCAAGGACTACTGATTGATAATTAATTTTACCTGTATAGATTAGTTTGAATATAGAACTAATTTCTAAAAACGGTTTTTATAATATACATATTTGAATCGAATCCTGGCTTATAACTACAGGCTTTACATATATAGTATAGACCTTGGTTTCATAGATCTATAGAAAATATAATTTCATTGATTATAAATATACTAACAATGTCAGTAATAGATTTAATTTAAATAACCTTAAGAAAAAAGGCCAATAGTTATAATAATAAACCTTTAAATTGGAATTCAAAATTCTAGTATTTCAGTTTGTAGATATCCTATATATTATATGGAAAATATCTTCTTTTTACTAAATCTTACTTCTTGAATTGTCAAGCCGTTTTTGATGAATCTTAGCTTCTAGATATGAACAGTTGTTACCTTGAAATGATATTTTGGTTGGAGGAATACCAACGGGCAAGTCCGAAATTCTTTGAGTGCCCCTAGATTCATGATCTCAAATATATCCAGTAATCGAAATGAATAAATCAATATTATTACCTAAGATAATTAGCTTGGTACATTAACTATCAAGTATCAGTAAAATACTACTGTATCTTTAGTCAGGGATGTGATATTATACACAGTTTGTTTCAAGATACGATAATATCATTATTATTAAATATTTTTTGAATATTGAACATTAATCATAATGATTCTACAACGCACTTTCATTGCATATGATATAGTACTTTAACTAAGTAATATTAGTATATACTTAGATGGGAGTGAGTCCTGTTACCAGGTATTTGATTTATTATTAAATAAATTTTTGTAATCAATACCTGGGCCCATAATAAATCCAGCTGATTTATCGTCGATATATAATAATTAATATTCAGTCTCAGGCTGAGAGTGCTCTTAAAGATATATAAATTAAATAAATTCTACCTACAATGCATCATGTCATGTCGAAGCAATTATTTTTCATTCGAATTGTTTAAAATATTATGTTGTGAAAACGTAATGGCTGGTCAAGATGCTAAAGGCATAAATATATGTCTCAGTCGCCCGCGTCTCTACAAATTTTTTTTGAGACGAGACGTGATTGAAAAATATTCTGTCTGCACTATTCCACTATAACTTGTATCATATAAAATTACTAATTGAACATCCATGGCTTGTACACTCTACGCTACCTGGTGAAAATCAAGCAGTTCGTTCATACACAGATTTTCGCGACTCATACATGTAATACCAGATAGAAATTAGAGCATCTCTACAACGTACATTGTACCATTTACTATATAAAGTATCAATACAGGGTGCCCAGTTAGTATGTAATGCTGGATGACAATACTAGTAATTTTAATAGCCATTGCTTTAAGTCAAATAGTGTCCCTTAAAAAAGCTTGAAATTCATGTAACAATGCATTAAACCCCGTATGCGCATGATACGGCGTGAGCACTTGCACTTAAAAGGCGAGGCTCGCGTGGATATATGCATGCATTGACTCTAAACTAAATTGTTTCAACTGTATCTGATATTTCCCCACTTTGGCGTTTTTGCTACACTGTACTCCACGTTTTTCATCATCTTTTAAAAAAACAAAATAAACAAACGTTTGAATAAATTTGAAAATATGGAAGCTGAACTAGCACTGCCAGTAAGTTGTCAACTATAAGAAGTATGGCCCACCGTTGGTTGAAGTTGGCTATGTTGAGTAACCCCGGTTAACCAAATTTAAGTATAATAGTTAACGATAGTTCTCGATAATTAATTAATACTCTTTTAATTTAATTTGAACAAAATATCTACAAGTTTGGTAATATTGACTAAATCATGTGAGAATGGGGCTTTTTCAAGCACATTATTGATTAAGATTTGTTACTTTACTACCATAATATACATTGGTACCCCAGGTATCTATGGTACTTTTGTAGAGTTGGGCTACCAGTCCCACTTTCCTGCAATATATGGATATATATATGGGGGAAAAGTGGGAAATTAAATAAGCTATGCATAATAAGCATCAAAAAGTACTAGTAGCCCCACATTTCTATCAGCCGGTTAAAAGGATGGGCAATTATCGCTTATCTATCAAATCAATCAATCAATCAAACCCCAGATTCCACCACCATTGACATCCAGATAATACATACCATCATATAAGAAAGGTTAACAATTGTATTAATAATTAACCAGTACCAGGTATGCCTAGTTTTTTATAGCGTACTATCCACTAATAAATATTTAAATGGTATCCAAGAATTCTTTATGCTAGATGCGCTTTGCAGTATTTAATTGTCATTCTTTGTTCATCAATAATAGATTTTTTAAATCTAACAAACAAACTTCAAATATACATATATATAAAATACTAAAAAAGAATACGTTTATATTATATTACTAAGATTGTAATTAAGGATCGATACAATACCAATGATCTATTTTTTGCGCCCACGTGAAAGGTCCATTATTACAGTGTATGTATACAGTATGTATATCTTTATAAGCAGATCATAAAAAACCTGCTTATTAATAGTGGTCCCCTGAAATTAATTCTAACTTAGAACCGTTTATACTATGCTGATTACTCTTAGCATACATTAATATTTGGATGAATATAAGCGTGAATAGGCACTTAATTAGTATATACTGTATATGTGACTTGGAAAATATTAATATATTTACAAGATTTTTGGTAGGATAGGTATATATTATATACTAAGATTCTTGGTGGATTTCACTGATACTATGATATATATTTATAAATTTCTAGGTCTTGGTAGAGTGTGTGGCTTTTATTCGTTCGTTATTCCAAGCTAACCTCAGGTAAGTAGTTTAAATTACCTCAGAGGAGTTGGACGATATCTTGGTACATCACGTAACTATCTTATTACAATAAACAGATATAACGGAACTATAACACTTGAAACAGGGCTTCATGGACCCTCGTCTAAATCACGGCTGCAAAACCATCCATCACTAGTAGCTAACCCCAGAAAACTCAACTCTGCAGATCTAAATATAATCTGGTACACAGCTACAGTGACTGTATTTAATACCCATTGGAGATAACAGCGGGGCTATGATACATATCTCCAACTTTACCCCTGGCTTATTAAATGATATCGCAGGCTTCTTGGTATACAGCTGTAACTATATGTTTTTTTCCCAATCCATATATCCATGCTATGTATTAAGGTACAACGAGAATGATATCAGACGTCGTTTACAACACAGTTCATTTCGATTTGACGTTAATACTCTATACTCAAGCTATTACAAAACCAAATATGACATATATATATATAGTCCATTGATAGAACTGTTATAGAATAATAATTAATACCATAGCTATCTGATATAGTAGTTCATACCTAGGTACCTGATAAATCTGATGTAAATCAGGTTAAACAATGTTGTATCATAATACCACCAAATTAGGTAATATTTGTACCGGGTACTACTCATACGCTAAAATTAATTGTGGTATCCCAATATTGTTTTTATACCCTTCGGCAATTTATTGCCTTTCTTAAATTCCTTTTACGGCAATTTAAAATCCTTTCATCGTATACAATACATTGTATTCAAAATGTATGTATTTACGTGATTAATAATTAACTTTAAGTGTTAGTTAGCGCTAGCGCTCTTCTAAAAAAAATAAACATGGCGCCGCATCTTTGAAGCCTTAAAGCCTCTTCCTCTTAAGCCACTGCATGCAGCCATTTATAACATTGAGGATTATAATTAGCTCTAAGTATGATACTCAGGGCTACTGTAATTAATTAGATTATATACAGTATATTACAGTAATATCGATCGATCAATTATTTATCTAACATCGAGCCTCGGAACGTATTGTTACCACATACATGTACCACTGGTTTAGGTCCTCAGTTTTTAGTATTGCAACATTATCAAAATATATAAAGTCTACAGTTAACTTTAGTGGTACATATATACATCGTGTTATCAAAAAAAAATTGACTTAAAGTTATTATTAGTTAAATTATTTTTGCGCTTGCTAAAAAATATTTGTCTTAATTGAACATTATTTTTTACCGAAAGACTAAAAACCTGGACCATTGAACTACTACTACAGTAATAAGTTATCAGGATATATATAAATTGTATACTTGAAGGAAAAAAAAACAGGTGAGTTTGGTTTATTGTTTGTGTTTTTGTTTTGTATTATGATACACTTACAGTTAACCGGGTTATATATCTACTATAGTCAAGAAAAAAGACGTTAAGTTTGTGTTATAAGTGAAAAAAATTTACCCGGATAATAAGTTATAATAGAAGAAGCTTAGATCAATTGAATATGAACTTTTTATCAATTACTTTATCAATACTCGACTAAACGTATTACAAGCCACAAAAAACCTCCACCAAAAAAAGTTTAAAGTGCAAGTTGTATTTGTTTATTGATGTTAAAGTTTCTTTAAAGGTGATTTTTAAGCTGTGGCTACTGTATAATGTTAATAAGGCTTGAAGATCGGATCGGATAGTTGTATATCGGCGAACGTTGCTTTTTTCAAAATCTGTTATATTAAAAAAAATTGGGGGTAAAAAAAAAGTCTGAAAAAAGCAATCAACGGCCGATATCATTTTTCCTTCAAAAAAACAAACAAAAAAAAAAACAGCAAAAAAAAAGTTCGTTGTTTGCAGACTGCAGTGAGTGAGTGTATCGATCAATTTTTTTTGATATCGATCGCGATCTGGCTTGTGTTATTAATTTTTGTGATCGATATCTCAGATGGTAACCCCTAACAACGAGATCTAATGATGGGGCTTTTTCTTACACTTACTTCCCGTAAAAAAGTCTATTTTTATAAATAGAAATGAAATTTTAAAGGAATAGATGGTATATTGATACAGAGTTTATTACAAATAATGAATTGAGTTGATCAATGGTTCAACACATTGATGAGAATAGTATTATATATACTATAGAGAATAATTTAATTATTAAAAAGGAACATTGGATCGATGTTTAAATGATGAGCACAAAGATAAACCCCACCATCATGGGTAGTATACAACAGTATAACCCGATACCAGAATCTAGTAACAAACAACGACCATCTTTTTTCTAAAGGCTATCGATATTAATATTACAGTAATATTGATACCAAAAAATTTCCCCTAAATCACTAACTACATCCTAATTAGGAAACGAGGAGTATCAATCTCTTTTTTTTTTTAATAGAATCAGATGAGCTTGTACATGATACAGGAATTATTGAAGATTAGCTCAAAATCTATCTTCGGTAAATATAGATCTTTTATATTAAATATATCCAACAAAGCATCATATTCAATGATTGTGGCATTTCTACTGTTATAAATTTATAATTAGTATGATACAACTGTGGAACTTTGGGTTCCAAAAAAACCCTCGATTTCCGTTGTTTCACTCATTCGAACATATTTGTGTCGTTTTTACTCCAAATACTCCAAAAAGGAGGGAAAAAAAAAAAAAACCTGGTATAATTTTACTCCTCAATGTCTGAGAATAATACAAATTTACAAAAAACCTGCCACCATTAAATTAATTATACTCTTAAAGTTACAAAATGTTCAAAAAAAAATGCTTCTCTTCATTAAGCTTAGAAATAAATCATAATTGATAAGCATAAAAGTTTGACAAATAACTGTAAAGTATCATCATTATTATATTCAATGATAATATGATTACACAGGACGGTCTGTAGATTTCTATAGAAAAGATTGAACAATCGCAATCATTTTGGTATGATTCGCAACTATCTGATCAACTATTTATATCATAGGTTATAACTAGCTAAGTATATATGATCAAAAAGGCCCAGAATAGGCTCATAAAAACCAAGAGTAATATAGAAAATATTTAAGAGAAAGAAAAAAAAAGCTCCAAGAAATCGAATCAAACAATACCAAAAATCAATGATCAGACACTAAAAATTGTCAATAATTTACTCCAAATTCTTATTATCACTGGAAATGATGTAGCATTTCAATTTTAGTATTGATAAAAGGGTTGATTAATCATCATCATCAAACTTGGTCCATGTCATTCATACAGGTATTTTACATTACTTTTTGCTGTATCTTTCGTAAAAAAAAAAATCGTGATCTTTCCCAAAAGAATAAAAAAAGGGTAAAAAAAAAAAAAAAAGAAATCATAAACCTTTATTTTCAAGCCTCAGTAATCTTGATCGATCGGAGCACAAGAAAACAAGAAAAAAAAAAAAAAAAAAAAAAAAAAAATACCCTGCACCACCACCACACTACACCACACATAAACAAACTTAGAGTCAACATAAATTTGATTGATTGATTACAAAAAAAATCATGCATAAATAGCCTATTATCTAAGAACAAAAACCCATATTTGTTTTTTTCAAACCATAGATAAAAAATTTGATAAAAAAATTGTAATACTGTAGTGTTTAATTTAATAAAATATTAAATGTTCTAGCCTATTTTAAATCTTCGAAAAAAATGAGCCACCATTGATACTTTATATATATTATCGATAATACCCACAAAAAAATTACATTTTTTTTTTTCTTTCTTTCTTTCTTTTTCTTTTATAACATTCACTTTTCAAGTTATTCTATTATATTTTTTGAAAATCGATCAAGTCATTCGTTCATTTCATTTATTCATCACTATCATCGCTTTTTGTCTTTTTATATTTTGATATAATAACTCTTGTCGATTTATCCAGCGCTTATAGTTTGTTTATTTATTTACCTCCGTTATAATAATCTAGCCACAATATTTTAAACTCTTCAACTAAAACCAAACGGGAAGAAAAAAAAAAAAGCACCAGTTAAATAAAGTTCAAAGTATTCTAAAACCTTGTTGGTGAAAAATAATTATTTGATAAAACGGTTTAAGGCTAACTAGACAAGACACGACATACGTTTATTTATTATATTTGTCAAAACTTTTTTTTGGAAAAGAACAAACAACTTATTAATACCCAAAGAGAGTGAAAAACTTATACTCTTAACAACAACTTTTCCAATATATATAGATCATTACAATGGGTTGGTTCTCATTTGGAAGAAGAAAAAGTAGTGGTGGAGTTTCAACAAGGACTACAATCCCTGCTACTACATTAAGTGCCAAACATAAACGCAGCTCTTCTGTGTTTAATATATCAACAATGTCATCAACTGGAGATATAGTAAAATCGGTATCAAATGCAAATTTAGAATCATATAAATCAAATCATCATCATAGTAGTTCAGATCTACCGAGAAAACCAAAAATTGTAAGTAATAAATAAAAAAAAAACAATACTAACAAAAACTCTAGTTTACAAAAAAATGTATGTGTTGTGGTACAAAATTACAATATCCAGAAGGATTACCATATTTTAAATGTTCAATTTGTGAAACTTTACATGATTTAAAACAATCTTATGATAATAGTATAGATCCAGTATGTTTATCATTAGAAATGATTGAACAAGCAAAAGAAGCAGATGAATTAATAATTAATGAAGATCATCATGAATACCCAAATTTACAATATTTATTAAAAAATTGTTTTAGTTCAATTGATGCATTAAATAAAAGTTTCCCAATTGATGATTCAACAAAATTAAGTTTTAGTAGACCAAATATTGATTATATATCAATTAAAAAATTTTATCAATTAATAATTGATTTACCAAGTATTAAACCAATGTATACTATTATAAATTCATTAGTTAATTTAATGAAACGACCAAGACATTCAATGGAAGATCCAGGTGATATTTTATTTATTTTAATTGCATTAGAAAATCCAATTTTATATAATTATTCAATTTTTTCATTAAAAAAAGATTCAAAAAATAATAAATTTCATAATTTACAACCATTATTATTAGAATTATTAGAAAGATCAATTGGTATATTAGCACATTCACAAAAAAAATCTAGACATTATTTATTAAATTGGTTATCAAGAGTTGATAAAGATATTTTTAAACCAAAAGTTGAACTTTTTAATGCATATGTTTCACATCGATTAACAATTCATTATATTAAATTAAATAATGAAGATGATCATAGATCAAAAAAAAGAAAGAGTAAACCAAGTAAAATTCAAAGAATTAGTCCAGATAGTTATGGAAGTGATTGGAAAATTGGTAGTTTTGTTAGAATTTTATCAATTTTATTTAATGCAAATACTGTATCAACAAAAGAAAAATTACCAATATCATTTTTTTATAATAGTATGGTTGATTTTGCTGATGTAAATAGTGATTTTGATGGTTGGCAAGCAATTGGAGTTCCAACTTCAACATTATCACATTATCATCATCATTTTAATTATCATTTTAATCATCATAATAGTAACAATAATCATCATAATCATTTAAATAATCATCATCATTTACCATTAGTAAAATCAAGTGCATTTGATGGATTTGATTTTACAATTTTACATCATCCAAAAGTTGCATTTTGTCAATATCCTTTTATGTTATCAATGGGAGCAAAAACAAGAATTTTAGAATATGATGCAAAAAGACAAATGGAACAAAAAGCTCAAGAAGCATTTTTTGGTTCATTAGATAGACCAACTACTGCACCATCAAGTCCAATTTTATATATTAGAGTTAATAGAGATAAAATTTTAAGTGATTCTTTTGAAGCATTTGAAAAATATGAAAATGATTTAAAGAAAGGTTTAAGAATTGAATTTATTAATGAACCAGGTATTGATGCAGGTGGATTAAAAAAAGAATGGTTTTTATTATTAATTAGAGAATTATTTGATCCAATGACTGGAGTATTTATTGAAGAAGAAGAATCTAAATATTGTTGGTTTGATTTTAATAGTGAAAATGGTTTAAAATATTATAAATTAAGTGGTGTTGCAATTGGATTAGCATTATATAATAGTACCATATTAGATATTAATTTCCCACCAGTTTTATTTAAAAAATTATTAGGTTTCCCATATAATTTGGAAGATTTTATTCAATTTATGCCATCATATGGTAAATCATTAAAATTTATGTTAGATTATGAAGGTGATGATTTTGAACAAATATTTGATGGTATTAATTTTAGTTTATCAATTGAAGATAAATATAAAAATATTAAAGAAGAAATTTTAATTCCAAATGGTAATAATATTCAAGTTACTAAAGAAAATAGACAAGATTATGTTCAAAAAGTTATTCAATATCATTTAGAAATTCGAATTAGAAGACAATTTGAAGCATTTAAACAAGGATTTTATAATGTATGTGGAGGTAATGCATTAACATTATTTGCACCAGAAGAAATTGAATTATTGATTCGAGGTAGTCCAGAAAAATTAGATGTTGATGGTTTAAAAAGTATTTGTAAATATTCAAATTGTAATAATGAATCATTAGTTGTTAAATGGTTTTGGAAATATTTTAATTCATTAAATGTTGAAGAACAACGAAAAATTCTAATGTTTGTTACTGGATCAGATAGAATTCCTGCAACTGGTATAACAAATATGACATTTAAAATTTCAATTATTGGTGAAGATTGTGATAGATTACCAAGTTCTCATACTTGTTTTAATTCTTTATGTTTATATGAATATGAATCAAGAAATAAATTGATACAAAAATTAGAAATGGCAGTTAATAATGCTCAAGGATTTGGATTAAAATAGATTTTTTTATAAAAAATTGTATACTATGCTAATAGAATTTTTTTAGAACATTTACTTATCTTTTTGTATTTTTCTTACTAATAATGCTGCAAATAATGAAGTTATTGTACCAACTTGAATTGTCCATGCAATAGCTCTACCACCATCACCTTCACCAGGTTTTGTTGGTAAACTATCTTTATCATTTTCTGATATTAAAGGATTAACTTGTAAAATATTAAAAATAATAAATGATCCTAATGTACTAATAAATTGTGGTAATGTAATTGCAACATTATGAATACCTAAATAAATACCAGATTGATTTGATGGTTGATCTTCTAAATCCAAATCATTATCAAAAAAGTCATCATCATCATCTTCATCACTATCATGATGTAATCTAGTCTCTTCATCCTCATCATCTTCATTAGTCAATTCATATGATGTTGAAGATGTTGATAAACCATTTGGATTTTGTAATTTTAAAATTTCTTCTGCCATTAATGCAAAAGGAGCCCAAGTTGTAATTGCCCATGAAAATCCAAATATACCAACTAAAATAGTTGCCATTGTAACTGATTTTACAAAACCTGTTAATAAAGAACAAATAGCATAAACAATATGACTTGATAACCATAATGAAACTAAACTTAATTTACTTCTTTTAACTAATTCAGGTAAAATTAATGAACAAAATAATGATATAATACTAAAAACCATTAAACTCATTGATCCAACTCTTGCTAAATCACCAACTTTATCTTTAGATTCTTTAAAATTTTCATCATTTGCAGAATATTTAATATAAACTTCTGATACCCAAGTACTTGAATAAAATAAAAATGTAAACCAACCATACCATGCAAATAATTGAACATTTAAAATTAATTTCATTCTTTTTGGTAATGTTGATAATGCTAAATATAATTGTTTAAAAACATTTAAAGTTTGATCAATAATATTTTGAAAAAATTTTTTATTAATTTTTTTATTATTGATTGTATTATTAGTTCCTCTTAATAAACAAACTTTTTCTGTAACTGAAATACATGTAATTGTTGAACATAATAATAATGAGAATGATGATATAACACATAAACTTTTTAATTGAGTATCACCTAAATATCCATTAAAAATTTTGACCAAATCTAAATAACCAGCAAAATATCCAATTAAATGTCCAGTAGCAATCATTCTACCAGCCCATCCATTACCTAATTCTTGTTTATTTGATGGTAAAGTATCAACAATTAATGCTCTACAACAAGCTTGAACTGCATTAATTGCAAAATCAGTAATAAATACACTAAAAACTGCCAAAATAATTGTTAAAATTGAACTATCAACAAAAATTTCAACAATTGATTTAGCCCATGCTAATGTTAATAAACCAAGACTAACTAAAATTGATCCTAATAAAATATATGGTCTTCTTTTACCATATTTACTTGTTGAGTTATCTGATAAAACTCCAATTAATGGTTGCATTAATAATCCACTTAAAGGTCCAGCAACCCATACTATTGATAACATTGCTTTTGATAATCCTAATGATAATAAATAAACATTAACATATGACATTTCAACTCCCCATGTAAATTGTAATCCTGCCACACAGATTGTTAATAAAAACATTCGTGTGAATTCATTGTTTCCTCTAATGAGATGTGATTCTCTAGACTTCATATTATCATATTATTTAGTATTGATGTTCTTGTTTTTAGTTTTTTTTTTTTTTTTTGTTTTGTAAAAATGATGTTGTGTCTCTAAAGTTTTAAATAAATTTGAAAAAGAAAAACTTTCTACAACGTTCCGACCCTCCGATTGTGATAAAACTACATTAAAATTTACACCTCCGACATTCCTGCTGCATTAAGCAATAAGGCAATGCGTGCACGCTTTTCAACACGTTTTGGATTATTGACTTCCGACCCGCTTACTCCCGCTTTAAAACTGCCACTCACTCACTCATCGCTTCACCGATATTTTGGTGACGCGCATTAACCCGCTAAGTGCTCTCTTCAATACACACCTTTGTTGTTGTCTCGTTATATATTCTTGGGAATTAAATTTGGTGAACTTTTTTTTTTCACTCGACACAACCACTTTATAAAATTATAGTATACTAAAATGGAAGCTGCACATTTATATAAAACTATTTGTAAAAGTTTATCAACATCAGAAGAAAAAGCTACTAGTGAATTAACTAATGCTATGGATGCATGTGCTATTGCAGTACATGCTTGGGCATTACATAATGGATTAACTTATGATCAAGATAAACCATTTAATTTGGAAGAATTACAAAATTTAGATTCAAGTTGGAAACGAGGTGCACCAAATTATTATTCATTTAGATATTCAACAAAAAATAATAAATTACCTATTGATATTAGTGTATCAAAATTAGGAGAAACTAAATTTGTTGTTAATGCAATGTTAGCAGGTAGTGATTGTTCATTAACTTATGATATGAATGATTTAATTAATAATAAATTTTGGGAAAGACCAGATGGTGAAGAAGAATTAAGAGATGCTTATCAAAGTGATGATAAATTGGAAAAATTTTGTAATATTTTAAATAATAAAATTTGGTTAAGATTAGAACATAAAGATCATCAAGCAAGTCAAAGAATTGAAAAAGAACGAATGGTTAGTGAAGAATTTAGTAGAACTAGTACACCAGGAGTTCCTGCTTCAAGACCTTTTACACCACAATTATCAGAACCTATTAATCATGATACTAATAATTCTAATAATAATAATAATAAAATAAAAGATCCAGATGCTCCACCAGGTTTTGAAGATGATTATGAAATTTTAAAATCAAAAAATAATAATAATCATAATACAATTAATCCAAGTCCTTTAGGTAATAATCAACCATATGGTCATAATGATTTATATCCTCCAGAAATTGGTTCTAATCCTCCAATTCAACCTTTTATGGATCCTTTAAGAAGAGGTCCAGCTGGTGGTGGTATGCATCCAACTTTTGATGATCCATTATTTCAACAACCTTCTAATTCTCCTTCAGGTAGTAATTCAAGACAACCACCACCAGGTGCAAGATATGATCCAATGTTCCCAGGTGATCCAAATGATCCAACAAATAATCGATTTGGTTTTGGTGGTAATAACATGAATCCATTTATGTAATTTTATTATCCTTTTTTTATTTATTATTTATTTATTACTTTTTTTTTTAGCATTTACTCTATAAAATATTCAAATTTCTACTATTTCTTCTTTTCAATAAATTTCGATGTTTATGTAATAAAAATTTATGTTCAATTCTTTCATAAACTTTAATACTCAATGCCAATGGTAAATGAGTTAATCTTAAAACATGAATCTTTAATTTTGAATATCTTTCATGATTTAATATAATTCTTAAAGGTCTAATAATAATAGTAATTAAATTTAATGGAGGATAAAAATATGTTAATCTTTCAGCAGTTGTAACATGTTCAATAACTGTTGAAGCAAATAAATAAACATATTCTTCTCTTGCTCTTTGCATCATTCCATTAAATCTTGATGATAAAGTACTAACTAAAACAGGAGTTAAAATCAAATTACTAAAAGTAATAAAGATTAACATTAAAGTTGGACCAAATTCTAATGAAATTTGTGGTGCTGCTTCAAAACCTTTACCAGCATTACCAAAAAAAACTGAAACTAATAACCAACTCATTTGTCTAATTGTAAAAACTTTTCTTGCTAAAAATGTAAAAGTTGTAAAAAAACCTAAATAAATAATACCAATTAATGAACCAATTTTAAATAATTCTTTTGCCATTTGTTTTAAACATGGTAATAAAGCTCCAAAATATGGATAAATTGATACAAAACTAAAAAATCTTGGAATTAATAATAATGCTTCTAATGATAAAACATCAAATGCTTTTTGAGTAACTGAATAATCTGTACCATGATAACTATAAATTCTTAATCCTAAAAATATTAAATAAACCATTATAATTGTTAAATCAATTACACTCCAATAATCTGATAAATATCTAAATATTGAACCTGATCCTCTAATTTGAGTTAATTCATCTAAAATAAATCCAAGAAACCAAATATTTAAAATAATTTCACTTAAAGAAACAGAACTATCAAAAGTTTGTCTCTTTTGTTGTTGTTGAATAAATAATACTGAATAAAATAATATTAATAAAATTGCATAATTTAACATCATAAAAAATGCTCTATATTTTGGTACTCTTAATCTTGCAAACATTCCTGTTCTATCACGACTTGGTTCATATCTATGAGCTTCTCTTTCAACATTATATTTAATTCTATCATAATAAATAATTGAACCATCCCAAATTCTATTAACAACTGATTCAACTGGTCCACTACATAAAAATGATCTTGAATCAAAATTAACTGCTAATTCAATTGTTGAACAACCTTCATAACTAACTTTATCTAAACAACATTTTCTTTCAACTTCTCTTCTATATTCTGCTGGGAAATTATTTAATAATGGTGTATGTTCACTTGGTCTTAAATCTTCATTTTCATCTGTGAATGGACATTCAAATGTTAACATTGAAATTCTATCATTATCTGATCTAACATGATATAATAATCTACCAGCAATAATTTCTGCTGTATTAGCTCTTGCTTCTGCTAATCCTCTATCGATATAACCTGTAATAGCATCTTCTTCTTCCATATTTAAAAAATCATATTTGGCAACTAATAATGCTGCAACAATTCCTTTATGTTGATCTTTAAAACTTTTTGCTACATTAGTTTCTAAATCTTTTGGTTTTAATAAGGATTCCACTAATGGTTGAATAATTAATGTTGCTAAAGTTCCATCTAATTGATCTTTTGAATATGGTGAATCAATAGCTGTTGTAATACATAATTCAAGTGTATAAACTATATCTTCAAATTCCATACTATGATGTAATGGAGGTATTGGTTGTAAAATATCTTGTAAATATGCTGTTGTTGGTAATAATGGATCATAACTATAACTTAATTTTTGTTTCCCCATTTTATTTTCTATGTTGTTGGTGAGAGTTTTTTTTAAGAAGGAAAGGAAGGTAGTGGGTATTTATAGTAAATGGTTTGATCAAAAAAAAATATTTAAAGGAGGAGGATCGCTCTTTAAGAGCAACCATTTATTGTATTATGTAGTGTGAAAATTGATGTAAGATCTTATAATGATTATTAAATTATCAGCCTTTTTTTTTTTTTTTTTTAATTTGAATGTTTGAGAATATGCATATGTAAGGAGTAAAGTTGGTTTACTCTACCAATGTGGTGTACAGTGTAGTGCGAATATTTAACTTGATCAAAGCTTTTTTTCTATTTATTGTAAAGTCTTATCAATATTTGGTTCTAAAAGAAACTTTTTAACCTTATTGGTGCAGCTTGTACCCCTGTTGTTGTCTTGCAAAAGATCAAGAAGAAAAACTTTGTCTAGCCCGAATCTTTTTTGCCCGATATCATAAATCTCACAACTAAAAAGACTCGATTTCTTAGAATTCTTTTTTTAAATTTGGTATACTACAAGTAAAGTAATATTGTATTGATAAAAGATACTAATTGATGATATAATGAGGAGAAAAATGTCGCATTTACCAGGTATATTATTGTATTATTTTTGATATTTCAGTTATGATGTATTCAACATTTGGTACCAGTAAAATACGAAGCTTATCACTTTAAGTATGTGATAGTTTTTTATTTTTAAATTTTTTTTTACCTAGTGGTGGTAAAAAAATTCTTGTTGATCCCAAATCTGAGACATATATATCTTTAAACGAAAATACCATTGCAGATATTATAAAGTTTACCAGGTGCTCCACAATTCAATTTTAATTATCACTACTGTACTTAGTAACCTGATATCAGGTACCAGCTGGTATCATGATTATATTCAAATTTGCTGGTGAGTTGGAACACAATAAGCATATCCATCATACCTCTGGATAAACTACTGGACTCTATCATGATGGTATGATGTCCATCAGGTACAAATTTAATTGTATATCATGCTGATCCAGTATATTGCATGCTAATTAATAATATTTGGATTCATAAATCCATATGCGGTTGTTAAAACTAGTTTTCTAATGTGGTACTTGAGAGGACTAGGGTTAGCGAAAATTTACTGAGTTAACATTTGCTAACTAATTATGAGAGTATATACAGTATACTGTATACATACATATATTGTATTATCAATTTAATTATACCACAATATTAGCTCCTGAAATATTCCAATATTAATATATATAAGATGAGATCGATTATTTACCAAATACAATTAATATCTCTTATACCTATAACTGTACATGCCCTCGGTTGATTTACTACTGGTCTTCAATATCAGGGAATTCACCCTTCTCACGGTATTACACCCCAAGTGAGAACTCTTAAACCATAGTTAATTATATACAATTGTATAAAGATATACTATATATCTGATGCAATTAACATCTAATTGATAATCTTTAAGCTACTTTAGAAAAACTGTAAAAAAGTGATCCTTTTCATATCTTATAAGAAAGAGCTCTGGTCACAATTTCTTTTCAATTCCTTCAATTGGTTAAGACATTCTATATACATTCATAATGGTTCTCAGGACCCTTGTAGTTGATTCCACATTATTACTATATACTGTATATCCTAACAATGTTCCTTTGCTTCTAATTGAATATGTTCTTAAGAATTCAAGAAATGTTGAAATTTGCCACCCTTTTCATTTATTAAAACATTAAATTACAATAGTTGCTTAAGTCCGGTCATTCAATAAATGTATATCCGGAGATTAAAGGATTTTGGTTGTTTGGTTGATTTCTGTCTTCTTTCATGAATCATTGGAGATAAAACTTACATGTAGTTTCAATAAATAGGAGATTAAATATTTGATGAAAAAAAATCTCCGCAGTTTATGTAAGCCCGATTGATTACGTAAAGCTATTTAAGGTGTGGTTACAATTTTTATACTATCGGACTTAAAATTTCACCGCCACCTAATTTGATGATGACCAAAACAAAACATTAAATTGACATTGAAAATTAACCGGATTTAACTCTTTTTCCAATATAGACTGATGTTTCAGGGAAGAAAAAAAAATATATAAATAGGAACTCAATTTTCCATTCAAATATTCTTTTTTATTCATCAAACCAATTGGTTAAATAAAATAAGTAAAGACAAAGAGAAAGAAAAACAAAGAAAATGAGTTCAATTGCAGATACTGGATATGGATTAATGAGTTTAACCGCAGGGTTAGCTAATGATTCATTAACTCAAGAAGAAAAAATTGATATTATGAAATCAACCATTCCAAAAGAAAATGGTTCCAAAGTTTTATGGAATGGTGGTACATTTTATTCTAATCCAGATGATAGAGATTCAAATTTAAAATTAGTTCGAGATTATTTTTTAAAATATCCAGAAGATAAGGATAAAGTTTATTTATCAATTAAAGCAGGAATGAATTTAAAATTTGAAGTTGATAATAGTCCAGAATGGTTATCAGAAGAATTAGATAATATTATTAAAATTTTAGGTGATAATAAAAAATTGGATATGTTTTGTTTAGCAAGAATTGAATATGATAATTTTGAAGCTGGTGTTAAAAAAATTGGTGAATATATTCAATCTGGTAAAATTAATGATTGGTGTTTAAGTGAATGTTCTAAAGAATCATTTTTAAAGGCACATAATATTACACCATTAAAAGCAGTTGAAGTTGAATATTCAATTTGGGAAAGAGAAAGTGAAAAAAATGGATTGTTAAAAGCTGTTAAAGATGTTGGAGCATTTGTTGTTGCTTATAGTCCATTAGGTAGAGGATTTTTAACTGGTTCTTATAAACCAGGTGATAATTCTTTTATTGATCAAAGACAAGAATTTTTAGATCGATTAAAACCAGAAAATATTGAAAAGAATTATAAAGTTGTTGAAATGTTACAAAAAATTGCTGATAATCATAATTCAAGTACTTCTCAAGTTGCATTGGATTGGGTTAGATATCAATCTGGTAGAAATGGTTTACCAATTATGATTCCAATTCCTGGTTCAAAAACAAAGAGTAGAGTTTTGGAAAATTTAAAACCTGCTGGTGTTACTGAAGAAGAATTTCAACAAATTGAAGATTTTATGAAAGATTTTAAACCTTCTGGTTATAGATATAATGCTCAATGGGATCAAAGTTTAACTCGTTAAGGTATCTAAAAAGGGGTTTTTTTGTATGTATGTAATATTTACTAATTATGTATATTTTCAATTAATTGAAATACTAGTTTGCTTCTATTTTATAGTTTTACATCCATTCTCTAAAGACCCATCATACCATAACATGGTATTCTGTAGTAGAATATTTTGTCTCACTTCTTAAAGAGCTTACTGTGGTACACTTACAAATGTGTACCCAGCTACGTTAATAGTGACATATATGTATGATATCAGCCTAAAAACATAACTTAAGATCTAATTGGTATACTCCATAATGTATCAATTTTATATCTAAGTTAGAGTATTACGATTAATAAATAAATTGACATTAAAATTCTAACGCTCTTATAACGTAGAGTCTAATGATACCAGGTAAACTATAAATATATTCAATCTATACAAGTAGTCTAGTAGTATGGCGTGAGCAACTACGGAATAGCTACTTTTGGGTAGAATTTAGTCGGAGGACCGATAAAAATGCCAATTGGGAACGATTCAAGCAGTATTAATGCAGTTATAAACACGCCTATAATAAATTTTAATGTAAGGCGGGGGACGGTTACCCTGACTACGGAATACCTACTATAGAAAGCCACACTATTTACTCTATTATCTGCTTTATTCTCGATCTTGAATTTTTCGTCTATAATAATAATAATAAAGAAATATTTCTTTGTATAGTATTTTAGAAATTTTTTTTTTTTCTTTTTGACAAACACAAATAAGTATACCCTTTATCAAATCTCGAACACATTTTTTTCTTCTTATTATTAATAGATTTATTTAGAATAAAAGAAACAAAAAAAAAAGGGTTTATTTCTATTATTCAGGAACGTCAACTAAGATAAGAAAAAAATGAGTGCAAAAGAATTTTATGATCAAGCTGGTCATGGTCAAGCTCCACAACCATCATATCAAGGTGATGGTACAAGAGGTATGATGGGAGGTGGTGGTTATGGAGGTGGAGGTGGATACGGTGGTGGTGGTCAAAATTACTATAATCAAGGTGGTTATCCTCAACAAGCTCATTATGGTGGTGGTGGTGGATATGGAGGAGGTGGTTATCCTCAACAACATCAACAAGGATATGGTTATCAACAACAACCAGTTTATGTTCAACAACAACCTCAACATCAAGGTGGTGGTGGACCAGGTTGTTTGGGTTGTTGTGGTGGTATTTGTGCCGGGTTATTAGCATGTTGTATGTGTGAAGAATTATTAGAATGTTGTTTATAAAAACAGGCAAAAAAAAAAAATTTAAGAAGAACTTTTTGTTTTATTTATATATATTTATTTATTGATTTTTTATTTCAATGTTTATAATTTTTTATTGATAATTTGTTAATATAATATGCAATGTGAATTGTATTATGTAAGCATCATCTTTGTGTTTGTATCAGTCGTGTTGTTATTATTTTGTAGAAGTAGCATGCATAGATCAAGTATAGGTTCATGTATTTCTTTGGTGAGGTTGATTACAAACTGAGGATAGAAAATACGCGTCATTATCAATAACAATCGTTTGTATTGAAAAATTAGTAACCTTATAAATATACACCTTAAATTAGATTTAAATTTTGTCCATTTAATGATTAAATTCTGCTAATAACATTACAGAAACACAACCATTATTTAATTTATTCCCACCAAAATTCATAATAGCAGGATCATCATCAGCTAATGCACACATTGCCCAATTACCACTCCAATCTTTATCAATAATTAATTGAGAAGTATCATCAAATCTAAAATCATTAAAACCTTCTTTTGGTTTTTCACCAAAATGTAATAAAGGATTATTTTTATTATGTTTTAACAATGTTGCACCCATTTTATCACCATTAATTGATTTATCCATCATTGCATTTTTTAAAACTCCTTTATCAATTATAAATGATGTTGATTTTGATTTTTGATTTGTTGCAAATGCATATTGATGTTTTGATCCTTGACCACCTTTTGATTTTAATCTAACATAAAATTTTTGTATATTACCAGAATCATCTTCTAATCTAATACTTAATTTGAATGGATTATCATAAGTTACTGCTACTGAATCATCTGGGACAAATGGTCTTAACAATCGTTTTGCTTGTGTTAATGTTGATAATAATAAGATTATTGTAGTAAATATGTTGAAAAAATGCATTTTATTATTATTATAGACTATAGTAGAATTTCTCCCTTTTTTTTAGAGAGAGAGAAATATAACGATATTTATATAAGAAATTTAGAGTGTCGTTTTAAGGTAGAATCTATTTAATATATACCTGGGCATGATCGATCGTAGGATTGGTGTTAGGGGTTGTAGAAAAATGGGTTTACCTTTTAATTGGATATTTGATGGTACTGTGTGTACAGTGTGTGTATTATTTAAACGATCCTGATCGCTGATCGGAATATGCAATACCATTGTGAATTTTTTTGTAGAGCCCCAACATCAAATTTACATCACCTAAATTTATAAATTTGTAACAATTTATTAGCCCCTGTGGTCAAATTATTTTACCAAAATTGAAGAACGAACGTAACCTCGCTAAGTTGTGCCGAGACGTCAAAACTTCAAAACTTTGGTAACATGTATTCCTACCAGTATGACTGCTACTCAGTGGGGTACATGTATACTGAAACTTAGTATACTATACCAGTAGCTATCGCGCTTGAAAGCATATTTTGTTTTAAAAGCCGCATCTTCTGAAAACAATAAACGCTCCAACTTTAATATCCCAATACTATTATTGCCTAATACAATTCATATAATATTCAAATTATAATAATCACCTTTTCACGACACCCACACCAGTTCAAAAACCTAGCTAGTAGACAATTTTTTTTTGGTTTCTTTAATATTGCTCACAAAAAAACTTTTGGAAATATTTATAAAATGCCTTTAAGTGAATCACATCCAAATACTTTAACAAGTCCTCCACCAACTACTCAAAAACCTAAAAATAAAAATACCAATTTTTCTAAAACCACTATTAAAAAAAGAAAACCATTACAACCTACTACTATTATACCAACTAATGATTATATACCAACACCTCAATCATCAACTACTTTAACAGCATCTTCATCATCTAAATCATCACCAAGAACTTTTGGATTTAAAAAAAATAAAAAAAATGTTACATATGATCAAAATACAAAATTTAATGAATCTAAATCACCACCATTATGTAAAACTGAATTATTATTACAACAAGCATCAGAAATTGCAGAAAATGAACAACAATATGAACAATTAAAAGAAGATATTTTATCAAAATCACCTTTATATCCAAGAAATACTGATAATATTACTCCAAGTCCTGCATCAAGTAGTGATTTTTATTCACCAAAATTTACAAATTTTCAAAAATTATATCAATCTAATAATAATAATAATCAAAATTCATTATCACCATCAATTTATTTTAATAATTTACCATTACATCAACAACGATCAGTTATTAGTTTTACAAAAAAAAATAAAAATAAAAAACAATATATTGAAGATTTAGAAAATAGAATTAAAGAATTAGAACAAGATCGTGATATTTTGGCAAATTGTTATAAAAAAAATTTAAATTCATTATTTATTGAACATGATATTAGATTAAAAGCTGAATCAAAGGCTGAAAGTTTGGGGTTAAGATTAAGATTAGCTAAAGCAACAATGGCAAGTAAAAATCAACAATTAGAAGTTGTTGCATGTAGATTGAAAGATTATTTAACAAATTTGAATTCTTCACCAATTAGAACTAACAATGAGAATACTAATATAAGAAATGATTCTTTTAATTATAGTATACATGTTTCTGAGTTGGATTCTGATTCTAATATTACTTTTGATAGTAATAATTCATTAAAATAATTGTATTAATGTTAGTACTATTAATTTATAGATAAATACAATTTCAGGTATTAATGTCTTCAAATTTTCATTGAAACTTGCATAATGTTAAAGAACCTCGATGGCTGGTTGTCTCGAAATAAAAAAACTTAAACTTTATCTTGTTTGACGTTGTTTACAGTAGTTGTACAATTGTGTAACTGTGTACTTTGTAGTCCATTACCGTATAATTTCATGTGGTGTAGGTTTCTCCGTCAACACTCCCAACCAAATTTTTTTTTTCTATCAACCAATTTTTTTAATTTTTTTCATCACCAAAAAAAAAAAAAGATTATACAATAAAGATCTATAAAAATATATAAGATATACTAAGAAAAAAAAATTTCCAAAAGCCAACTATAACTTGTTAAAGAAATGGGAAAACCAAACGATCTATTTAGTAGGATCAATAAAAATTCATCAGCATCATCCCCTTCTTTGTCTTCATCTTCAGCATCTTCAACATCTTCACCAAAACTTTTATCATCAAGAATAACAAAAAACAATAATAACAACAGAGGAACATCATCTAATAGTTTTAGAAATAATAATATTACTAACAAAGCATCAGTGACATCATCATCTATCGACAGATTCAATGCATTAATTAAACGTGATAGATCCAAAGCATTAAAAGAACGTAAACAATCATTAGAAAAAACATTAGGCAAATCTTCTTCATCAACAAAAGTTGCAGATGAAATTAGTAGATTACCAAAAGCACCAAAAGCTTTATCTAATAGTAATAACAATAATAAAAATGAACGAGATAAACATGGGCGAAATTTAAGTAATAATAATAAAAAAGTTGATCCACCAAGAGGTCCTAGAAATATAAGAAATGATAATAAACCAGCACCATCTCTTCCAAGTGCTCCAAAGCCACCAGCTGGTCCAAAAGCATTAAGAAATAATGAAAATAAAAATAATAATTCTAATACTACACAACGGAAACTAGTTGATACTTCAAGTCAATCACCTAGTCAATATTCACAATCACAATCACCTCAACAAAGTTATGAACCTTCACCTATACCGCAACAATCACAACAACCACAACCTCAACCACAAGCTGTACAAATACAAAATCAAGAACAACCACAAAAGAAAAAATTACGAATTAGAGGTGTTGGTACACCAACATCAGTTAGAATAACTCATTTAGATTCCGCGACAACAGTTGGAGATTTGAAAGAAATTTTGAGACAATTTGATTTAACTGTATTAAATATTAATTTATCACCAGTTTATAATGGATTAGAAGCTAAATATAGTTGTGCAGTTATATTATTTAAAAATCGTGAAGAAGCTTTAAGTTGTGTTGCACAATTAGATGGTGTTGAAGCTGATGATAATGGTGTACCTTTAGTAGCAGAAATTATTGGATCTCAAGAAGATACCCCAAATTATAATGGACAATCAGAACATTATTCTCAACAAGATCATTTACATCAACAATTACAATCACCTCCTCCTCCTCAACCACAACCTCAACCTCAGCCAATTAATAATATTCGACCAATTGCAAGACCTCAAGTTACTAATAGTAATTCAACTTTGAATCAATTAGTAAGAAATAGAATGAATAACAATC
This sequence comes from Blastobotrys capitulatus, assembly GCA_030564325.1. NCBI lineage: Eukaryota > Fungi > Ascomycota > Dipodascomycetes > Dipodascales > Trichomonascaceae > Blastobotrys > Blastobotrys capitulatus. The sequence continues at coordinate 78,396 of JAJLUL010000046.1, forward strand.
AAGAAGTAAAATTTATAAAAGGCCGAGGGTTTTCTTATTAATTTATTCTTATTTATATTTGTATTATAGAGTAGTACTATTATTAATACATACAAAAAATTCATGTTTACATAGAAAAAAAAAAAAAAATTTGACAGCCAATGTTGATGTTGATTGTCGGCATTATCGTAAAAAATAAACTTAAGCTGGTACTCGTTCGCATTTGAAACAGCAGTTTATTGCGCTATTTATTTTTTGTGCTCGGCTTGCTAATAATAAAATCTAGAACCTTTTTTTCACATGTATTATTCACAAACAAGAAAAAAAAAATATCACAACATTTATTTATTTAAACTCTTTATTTTTTTTTTTGGCGTCTTAACTTGACAACAACAATCATACAACAAATTCTTTAACACTACAATGGCATTTTTAAATAAAAATATTTTTGGATGTAATTTCAATGGATATTATACACCAGTTGGTGGATTTAGTAGATTTGTTACACCAGATATTTTAGTTCATAATTGTCCTTTTAATCGATTAGGATTTGCTATTGGTAATAGATGTATTATTTTTAAATTATCAACAACTCCAACATCATTAGCAGTTTTTTCACCAATTCCTTGGGGTCCAGAATCAGAAGAAATGTTAAATAAGTTAGAATCAAGAAATGTTAAATATATAATTGCACCAGATGTTGAACATCATATGGGTATTGATTCATGGAAAGAACAATTTCCAAATGCTATTACAATTGGTGTATCACCATTAGCTAAAAAAAGAAATCAACGATCTGATTGTAAAGCACCAATTGATATTATTATTCCAACTGCATTATCTAATCAATTAATTCAAGGTGAACCATTACCAGAAGATTTATCAAAAGATTTTGAAGCTATTTATATTAATGGTATTAGAAATAAAGAATTAGTATTATATCATAAAAAATCAAAATCAATGATTAATGCTGATTTATTAATTAATGCTCCTTGTTATGAACAATATTCTAATAGTGGTATGAGTCCAACTGGTGGATTTAGTTATGCAACTAATTTTTTAGGATTAGATTCTCAATTTTTAAAAAAAGTTTTCCCAATGGTATTTTTAAATCGTCCTCATGCTTTACCTGGATTAAAAAAAATTAATGAATGGCCAATGGATAGAATTATTATGTCTCATGGTGAAATTATTGAAGAAAATGCTAATGAAAAATTTGCAAAATTTTTTGATTTATAAGTTTTTAATATTTATTATGAATTGAGTTTGAATTGGTGTTTTTAAGTTTTTTTATTTATTGCTTTTATATAGTTTTAAATTGATAAATTTTTTTTGAAAAATTGTTTTGTTTATTTTTTTTGTTTTGTGGAGAGATTGATCGATATGATTGTAGTAGTGGTAGAATCTGATCATTGTGATGCAATTATCTAAAATGGTTCAGTTTGTTTCTGTTTCTGGGATTTGGGTTTTATCAGGTATCTAAGTCTACCAGGTATTATATTGTATATACTACAGTAGCAGTAAATTACTCGTGTGAAAAAAAAAAAAATTGTCTTTTATCGATTTATATATACCAGCTGTTAGTTTTATCAGATTTGTATCCCCAAAACCCACTGTACAACTGTGAATCATGACTTCAAGATCTCGAGCCATCATCGATACTGCATGGTACAGTTGTATGGATATATGTATGATAGACTTGACCACTCAACAGCCTAAATTATTGTCCAATTATTATCGGCTGGTCGACGATGCTTGTTTTGTGCATTAATCATGGCCATGATTACACTCATCTTGAGGACGGCAGGCCGTAATTATTGCATTATTGGATGATTGATCTTAGTACCATGGCATTTCGGATATGAGATTTGAAATTAATTATCCGAGACTTTGAGCCCACAAAAAAAATTCGAACCGCATAAACTGTCCAACATCATTAAATATAATTACTGGACCACTTAAATTTATCCTTGCCAACCCACTATCAATTAATTGGTGTATTCTATAATGTGATTTAAGCCCTTTTTTAAAAAAAAAAAAATTTGTGCAAGGAATATCAGATCTTAAATTTATTGAAGTAATAGTCTAAGCTATAATAAATTTAATTTAATCACTGTAACAATATATAAACCCGCAGTGCTTTGTAATTTTTGTGGGGCAATATCAAGCCAATACAGTATTAATATTAATGGTACTAAAATCTATGCCCCTGACTTTTGGACTCGAGCTCTAGATTTCATAGACTTGGATCGATCTTTTTGATTATATATTTTTGTGGTTACATTGTAAAAGCTCTGCCGGTAGCATCCGGATGTTGAATGTCACTGAGTATACCATCAAATAGCATGATTAGGTCTTTACGGCGTATAGGTTTAATTTGGTCTAGTTGAGCTCTAGGTGATGTTACGTAGACTCTACCTCCATCCATAGGGGTAGGTATTAAATAGACTAGCTTAGCTACCAGGGTACAGTAGTGTAAACTAAGAGATAATTAAATTAATTTGCCACAATATTTAAAAGAAAAAATCAATTGAGTGAAATAGAGGCTATATTATATCGATTGTTTATCACTTGGTACTTATATTTACAAAAGATTGAGCTCTAGATCTACCAATTAATTAAAATAAATCTGATATTATGAATACTACTGCTAATTTATTATGATATTCTTTAATTGTAACCTTAACCCTAAATATATACCATAGCAAAATGATTATTTAAGCTTATTATATATATCCTGCTGTTCTTATATATCAAAAACTCAATTGTAAATGCCCTCTACCAGTAATGTTACTAGACTACATCCGGATCCAGATATATCATTATTTGATTGATATCATAATTTTTTTGCCAGTTTATTTGGATAATGAATCAATTTTCAAGTAACCTTGATTGCTACCACTACAACACACTGCCAATTAATAGTTTTTTAAAATTTCCCCTGAAAATTAATTGCGGTGATCAACATCTTCCGAGATCGGAATCCAATCTGGTTTAAAATTATACCACGGTACCTTAGGTACATCTCTTAGTACAACCTACACAATGTTACTGGTAGTAAATTTTTTTTTTAATAAACTCAGCCTACTTCTTTGCACAAGCACTGATACATACTTTACATCTATCCTTTAACAATGCCCTAGAGATTTCTTTTGAATGGCTTTTTTGGTGCCTTGAAGAACTACCAATTGGCTTTCAAGGCCCTTACCAGTAGTATATATCTACAGGCTTAATTGAGCATAATATTCATACCTCGTAAGATGTACCGGTACAGTATCCGATATATTTAGACTTATAAGCAAAACTAATATTGATTATAGACTATATATTAATCTTTGTTATTACCAGATATAGTCTTTATATGAGGTAGTCTAAGTTGAAAAATCTTCGGTCAAAATTTAAATAGACTTTGGTAAAAAAAATTGGTCGATCGACCGTTGAAGGAATTTATGACTCTGGTTGATGTATAATTTTCAACGGTTTTTTAAAACGCATACAAACTGACTTGTACCACTGGTATTATTAAAAGTGTGGATATCTAATATAACCTTAGAGCTACCAGTGGTAAAGTATTTATAGAGTCTATTAGCTCCAGTTACACAGTATCGATTAATTAATTTTTTGCTATTACCAGTAAATAATTACATTGTAATTACAAATGGTTTCAAGTGTAAACTTAGTTAGTAATATCATCTTAGAGCTTATCTATAGCTACAGTGCTATAAATCTCTAATAGTGATATTGAATTACCTAATTACTTTAAATTGAGTATTAACAATGTCTATTATTAATAACTATCTATATTACTCATATTATATGATAAAGAAGGTTCATTATCATTAATTAATTAATTTGTAAAATTGTACTGTATCAGTTACTTTTACTTATAACCAGATACATATGTGTATGATGGTCAGCGCTTCAAACAAATTATCGATAGTTGCGAGTCAATTAAAATCACCTGAATTTATTACGACCCCCACAGTACTATACTCTCCCATTAATATGATATCGGTCTAATTGAAACTTAACAGATACAAAGAACTCACAAGAATCTGGTAAAGAATGTTGTTCCTGAAGCAGTTTTATCGTAAATTTGCCACAAAAAATCTTTAGCTTAGCATATTTTCAAGCTTATCAGAGACTAAACTATTACATTCTTTACCAAAGTAACTGGAGGTAATTATAGTAATTAATTAATATAAGGAAGCGGTGATATTTTATAACCGACATTTTCACCATTAACTGATCCAGTCTTGGACCACAGTGCCATTGTTGGTTTGAAGTTCAAGAATTAAGTACACATCAATGACGTTGAATAATAATTCAAGTCAGATAAATTGTAAAAAATTTTCAAAATCACCCTAACAACATATTTAAACCGCAATGACTCAACATGACTTCAATTTATTGATGCAATACAAGTGTAATACATACTTTTATTACTATTCCAGGTAGCATTTTTACATATACATGTTAAGCTAGGCGTGCTATTGCATGAAAACTTTTTTAATAATAGCTTAGACACTTTAAGGATCTCATTGTCAGTCTGGAATGAATTTTAGAACGTTAAGACTGTATAAATTGTTGGACATTAAATGAATATCTGAAGTGAGTATAGAGATTAGACTATAAGAATATTCAGTAAATTGATTGTAAATAAAAAGTTATTAGCCGATCTGATCCATAAAAATTCCAAAGTTATTTCAACCTTATAGGCACTTTTTGAAAAAAAAAAAAAAAAAGCCATTGAAATAATTGATCAAGGAAAAACATGTACAAGCTGCATAATTTAAAGCACTATTAATCATGCATAACTAATACTGCAAGTGTTAGCTGTAGTTTGATTTACAGCTTAAATAATACAATGATGTAGACCAATTAAAACCTAGGCTAAGAGAGTTACAGCTCGATGATGGACCATGGTCTTCGAGGTCATAATCTAGTTATAAGCTTAACGCTTTAGCTGGAACCAGGTAAGGATGGTCACTAAAAACACTATTAACATTAACTTACCTGAGTATCTAGCATGGTATAGTTTATATTACTATATTTTTACACTGATGTATGGATGAATATACAGTAGATATATATAAACTTAAGTGGATTCGGCTGCAATTCACTGAGAGCTTGCCAACCTAGGGCTCAAAGGTTTTCTGCTTATATATCATGATATTATCTGGTACGTTCTATCTGGATTATAGTTTGTGATCAACATAATAACATACATTGGTCCTTTTTTTGATTGCTACCATTGATGCTGGTTTAACAATCTGAAATAATGTTGGTGTATATCTGCCATGGATATATTAAAATAAGGTATATATACAATGATTACATAGTTTGTAATAGAAATTAGTAGAACACCAGGGGTGGTCTTACCGGTAATCTTTCAATGACGATCGTGGATTTTCCCCTTAAAAAGGGTTCTATCTGATCTTGACATAAATTATTGTAATGTGTAGTTACTGTATGAGGCAATGACATTGATTATATCATGATACTATTATATAGGTTAAATTAATCTTAGGGAATCATCAAGTCTAATAATGACAGGGATGCCATCTATATCTGACTGTAACTTAGAGTGTCAATTGTTAACATAAACATTGTGGAAGTGTAAGTAAAGATCTCGAGGAACGGTTGGGTGGTAGGGTCTTTCAACGCCTGCCATAGACTTGGTAGCATTAATGTAATAGATTCTATAATTTAAAGGAGGTTTTTTACAAGCTATCCCATTATATGTTACAACTAATAGAACGCTTAGCACCTTTAAGTGCAATTGAGTACGGTCAATATTGTATATGCTTGAAATTACATGTATATACCTAGCGCTAAGTTGTATACTGACCCTCGTGGTGATCACTTGTAGATCAGTTTTCCGCCCAGGGGTGATTAATCTCGCTTCTTCTACATATGGTATACGATCAGATACCATGGTAGTACACAGTATCATGGTTAACTTAAGTTTAAATTTGTAGTACTTTGACGATATATACTGTACCTACCACATATATCATATATATATATCAATAGATATATGTAACAGTTGTACATCGATCGGGATCATGAAGATGTATACAAATTTATTTAATAATAATGGTAATATCATGATCATGATCAATCGATCATGATCCATATAATTAAGCTTACCGCCACACTATCTACAAATTTGAGCGCCGCACTCTCTATGAAGAGTCTTTTTCAGCTGGGAACTGATTACTGTGGATTAAAGCTACCACGGTACCATCAAATAATAGTGTATACGATATAAATCATTATGCACGCTTGAAGAGAATGATTTCCATGCTGAGAAAAAAATAAAAATAAGGTTAAAGTTATTTTGTAATTTTTCTAGTCAAACGTTCCATAGATTTTAAAGCACTTGTATACACAGTAGCTAGTATAAAGATAGCTAGTATAAAGATAGTTACTAAGAGATACGATATATGCATGCTTAAATAGCACCTATATATATATACACCTGATATACAGTATATGCTGTATATATTAACCGCCGCGTCAAGATTAAACTCATGTTTGATTGGTTACAGAAACAATAGCTTATAAAAAACTTAATGTAAATAAAGTTTTAAATCGATTTAAAGTTTTTATTCAACGCATTACAGGCTTCTAATCAGTACAATTATACAGTATATTAAAGTTAACGTTTTAAATCTTTCTATGCCTTAAAATAATAATTAACAGGAAGAATCAATGATTCCCAATGCATTAATCGAACGCCACAGTTTAAACTTGTATACTAAAATAGGTTCATTGATGATCATTGAATCCTACATTTCCCAAGAACTTTTTTTTAGACCTGATTGGAGCCAATATCCAATAAGATTAATATGCATGACTACCTTTTATAAATATCATCATTGTAATGGGGATGGAGTTTAAAGATATCTATATTTCAAAATATTTATCAGCACGGATTTATGTACAACAGTATACTGTGACTTGTATAACGATAATACTGTTGGTATAGGATTTAATTTTGGGTCAAAAGCGGACTTAAATTCGTCCATCATGCATATTCAGTATGTATACATAATTATGGGCTCGAGAAAATTAGTGTCTTTAAAAACATATCATCATCTTCTATAAAAAGAATCATCAGTTCGTGTATTCCACTGATAAAAAAAAAAAAGATGCCGGGACTATGTTTTCAGGTGCTTTTAAATTGTTAAAACCGAAAATTCACACTTAAAATGGATTTAACAAAAATTTTATGCCTAGGAGACCCAGCGGTGCTCCATCAGATGCCATGGATCGATATCCTATGGATACTACAGTAGACAGTTTTGATATTTTAAGAGGGTAAATATTCCCTTGATTCTGATTTAAATCAATTTATAATCAGTTGGTAAGAAATTTTTTTTATCAGCACAGTACCAGTAGCCCTGGGCCTATTATAGCAGCATAGTAAGTTCTTGAATTAAATTAAGCCAAAACAGGGGCCGCCGTGTTGCCGGGAACACACCACTTGAAATAACAAAAACCAGTCTCAGACAATTCACGACATAAAAAATAGCTACCAGCAGCCTAAGGTACAGTATTAGGCTTAGAGCGTGGCCAGCTAGCTAGTATACCCAGATTAGATCCGGATATAATTACATGTATTCATTGTGATCTAATTTTTTATGGTATACAATCCAGCCTAACGTTGGAGAGAAGGTTGGTTGTATTTCCCAAAATGCTGGGTTTTTAATAACGTTTGTTTGTTTGTTTGTTTAATAGACTCTTAGCGTAACTACATTATTAGTATTATGTAACTTCAACCTATATATGTTATGAACCTTTCATATAACAGTTTGGCCAGGTTTTTTAGAGTGTACCTGGTATTAATCGTCTATTGTTAAATTAACGCTTAGTGTCTATTGTGGTATAATAAAAACAAACAAACATGTGCACTACAAAATACAGATTGTAATAACCAGGCTTAGGCCTGTTATATATAATATTGTAAATAAAAACACCAATTGAATTAATTTCAAAAACTTTATTAAAGCTAGACACGATCGATCTTAGATCGATCTTAGCTTAACCGATATCGAATTAGTTGTACCTAAAGTCGTTATATCATCATAGAATAGAATACATGTATTACATAATGAAATTAGATCTAGTAATTTGAAGCATTCTATCAATCTGAGATGAATAAAAAATCGTTATATGACCGTCTGAAGCCAATTAATTATATAAATTTAATTGCCCAGAATACCTCAGGTACTTCTTTCACTATAACACCTTAGCTAAATTGTTTTGATTATCCATTCATTCTATTCCATCGTCGTTTGAATACATCATGATGATCTCGTTATATGCAATTATGCCTTGATCCTCATTATACATCAGATCTTGACTTTCATCAAAATATCTGTAAAGCTCATCCTACCTGGTATATATACTACTGGTAATAACCATCCAGGTGAAAAATATATCAATACAGACTGGGTCTGCTTAGTTTGACCAAAAATAACTTTGCCAGCCTTGATTAATCAATCTAATCAAGAAACTGTCAGGTTATTTTTTTTTTTTTTAATTTTTTTCATTATAATTACTTTTTTGGGAAAAATAAAGTGACTTATATATCGGAGGGATCGGCAATAAATTTTAGTGTTTAAGCTTCCGATCTTCACGCTTTGGAAAAGAAAATTTTATACTGTAAGCAGCTTGTAACTGTACCCTGGAATTACTGTAATTCAAGCAGTAGTAGAAGGGGTTAAAGCAGCGTAACACAGCGCGTTTGGATTTTGTTTTATTTTTTTTATTTTTTTTTTTCACTATCCGGTCCGATCGATCTGCTTGTACACGCTTTTTTTTTTTTTTTTTTTTAAATTTTAATTTTAGCATTTGATATGATGATGAAAACAATTTTTTTTTTTTCCTGCAATATTATTAATCGTTTTGAATTTAACAAGTGTTTTTTTAACAAAATTTGAAAAATTTCACTTTTGCACCAACGTTAGTACATAATTGTAGCCTCTTAGACCCTTCCTCAACCCCCCTTTTAGGGACTCCCCCATATTTAACACCAGCTTCTTACTATTAGTAGAGTACAGTAGATCTAATATTAGCATACACGAACCCAATATTTCAGACTCATAAAAATTTGGAGCCCAAAAAAAAAAAAAAAAAAAATAAAACCATTATTTCGGGATTAAAATAAAAATACCCAAAAAAAAAAAGTTTTTTTCCATTAAATTATAAACTTTCTTTCGCGACTATTAGATTTTTTTTGTTATTTCCAACTATACGACATAGAGAGCCCCAAATAACAGAGATTGAGTGGGAAAAAAAAAAAAAACTATATCTTATCACCTCTAATCAAAAATTAAAGAGTTTCAATAAGGGGTATTCATTCGTTAATTTGGTTTTTTTTTTTTTTTAATACTCTACTTTAGGTCAAAAGAAGAAGGTTGGGTTGGCTTATTTGAATAAAATTAAAGAACATTTTCAAAAAAACTTTATCAATATTTTTTTTTATTCTTACTAATTACTAGACAACTTTTGCAAAAAAATTAACTAATAGACGCTAACCATCCTAAATTTCATATCCAAAACATATATCAACAATGTCGAATAGATTCTCATCAAATAATCCGTTTAATGATCAAAATTTACTGGAGGTTCCATCAGAAAGTTCATCAACACAACAACAACAACAGAATCAAAGAAATAGAATATCAAGACAAATTAGACCAATATCAAATTTGCCTGTAGATGATGCATTTGATTATAGTGGATATCATTTAGAATCAGCTAACCATAACAATACTAACAATAATAATAATTATAGTGGACGCTCAAGTTCACAGACTCAATATGATGATAATAGCATAATGTATAATAGTGAAAATGAAGACAATAATAGTATCATACAAACGCCAAAATTACAACAAGGATTTCATTTTGAAAGTGAAGGTGAAAGATTAAAATATGGTAATTTACAACGTAGAAATACTTCAGGAACAAGTAGTATAAAACAACAACGACATATTAGTTTTGCACCACAACCATCAATTAATGACAGTCCAAGAACAAATAGATCAGTTGATTCAATTGCTAGTAGTCCCAAAAATGAAACATCATTTAATATAACACCTCAATTACAAATAACTCAAGAAACAGAGAATTTTGATAATGAAGTTAGTAATAATAATAATAATAATAATGAAGATGCAATAATGAAACGACATCGATGGGGTACACAACGACATAAAAAAGGTAGACCAGCACCAAAACGATCAAAAAGTATTTTTAAATCAAGAAGAGTATCAGGTATGAATCAAAAATCATCAATTAGTTCAAAAGCTCCAAGTGAGAATGGTGAAGAAGAATCAGAACCAAGAAAAATTTTTATTAATTCACCTTTACCACCAGAATTAACTAATCCAGAAGATGGTACACCATTAAGAACTTTTGTTAGAAATAAAATTAGAACAACAAAATATACACCATTATCTTTTATTCCAAAAAATTTTTATACACAATTTCAAAATGTTGCAAATATTTATTTTATTTTTGTTGTTGTATTAGGGGTATGTATATATAAAAAAAAAGAAAGAAACTAACAATAAATTAGGCATTTTCAATTTTTGGGGTTGATAATCCAGGGTTAGCAGCTGTTCCAATTATTGCAATTGTTGTTATTACAGCAATTAAAGATGCAGTTGAAGATTATCGACGTACTGTGCTGGACATGGAGTTGAATAATACTACTACACAAATTTTACATGAAAATTTAAATGTTAATGTTACAGATCAAAAAGTTTCATTATGGAGAAGATTTAAAAAAGCAAATACTAGATTAATGTTTAAATTTATTAATTCACTTCAAAAGAAAAAATCATCAAATGATGATAATGAAAATAATAATAATGATGATGATCAATTTGGTCATAAATTAACAAGAGCTACTACAGTTCATTCTATTTATTCAATAAAAGATGAAGATGTTGAAATGAATGATATGAATCCTTTTAGTTCAAATAATGCATCTCCTTATTCAAGTGGTCCCTTTGATTCTAATAATCAAAGTAGAATTGCAAGTGGAGTTACTAATTATAGTATGCAAACAGAAAGTGTATTAAATTTTAATCAACAAACACCTGGTAAAGCTAAATTTAAAAGAGATTTTTGGAAAAATGTTAGAGTTGGTGATTTTGTTAGAGTTCGAAATAATGATGAAATTCCTGCAGATTTGGTTATTTTGGCAACTTCAGATTCTGATGGTGCATGTTATGTTGAAACTAAAAATTTAGATGGTGAAACTAATTTAAAAGTTCGTCAAGCATTAAAATGTGGTGAAGGTGTAAAACATGCAGTTGATTGTGAAAAAGCCAAATTTTGGATTGAATCTGAAGGTCCAAATCCAAATTTATATAGTTATAATGGTGTTGCAAAATGGAATGATGGTAATAATGCAGAACCAATTAGTATTAATAATGTTTTATTAAGAGGTTGTTCATTAAGAAATACTGATTGGGTAATTGGTGTTACAATTTTTACTGGTGTTGAAACTAAAATTATGTTAAATGCTGGTATTACACCAACTAAAAAATCACAAATTTCAAGAGAATTAAATTATTCTGTTGTTGCAAATTTTATTTTATTATTTATTTTATGTTTTTCATCTGGTTTAATTAATGGGATTTTTTTTGGTAAAAAAGATTCTTCAATTACATTTTTTGAATTTGGATCAATTGGTGGTAGTGCACCAATTAATGGTTTAATTACATTTTGGGCAGATATTATTTTATATCAATCTTTAGTTCCAATTTCTTTATATATTTCTATTGAAATTGTTAAAACTATTCAAGCATTTTTTATTTATTCTGATTATCATTTATATTATGAACCATTAGATTATCCTTGTACTCCAAAATCATGGAATATTTCAGATGATTTGGGTCAAATTGAATATATTTTTAGTGATAAAACTGGTACTTTAACACAAAATGTTATGGAATTTAAAAAATGTACAATTAATGGAATGGCTTATGGTAAAGCTTATACTGAAGCATTAGCAGGTATGAGAAAAAGAGAAGGTCATGATGTTGATAAAGAAGGTGAAGAAATGAAAAAAGAAATTGAAAATGATAAAAAAATTATGATATCAAAATTAAGAGAAATTAATGATAATGATCAATTAATTGATGATGAAGTTACATTTGTTAGTTCTCAATTTGTTGATGATTTAAATGGTTCTAATGGTATTGAACAACAAGAAGCAAATAAACATTTTATGTTAATGTTATCAATTTGTCATTCTGTTATTACTGAAGATTCTAAAAAAATTCCTGGTAGAAAAGATTTTAAAGCTCAATCACCAGATGAAGCTGCATTAGTTGCAACAGCAAGAGATTGTGGTTTTACATTTGTTGATAGAACTCAAAGAGGTGTTATTTTAAATATTCAAGGTGAAGAAAAAGAAATTCAAATTTTAAATACATTAGAATTTAATTCAACAAGAAAAAGAATGAGTGCAATTTTTAAATTAAAAGATTTAAAAACTGGTAATGAAAAAATTAAATTAATCTGTAAAGGTGCTGATAGTATTATTTATTCAAGATTAATTCATAATGAACAAGAATTATTAAGACAAGAAACTGCATTACATTTAGAACAATTTGCTCAAGAAGGTTTAAGAACATTATGTTTAGCTGAAAGAGATTTAAGTGTTAAAGAATATCATGAATGGAATAGAAGACATGAAGCAGCATCTGCAGCAATTCGAAATCGTGAAGAAAGAATGGAAGAAGTTGCTGATTCAATTGAAAGAGATATGTGGTTAATTGGTGGTACAGCTATTGAAGATCGATTACAAGAAGGTGTTCCACAATCAATTGCTCATTTAGGTAATGCTGGTATTAAATTATGGGTTTTAACTGGTGATAAAGTTGAAACTGCTATTAATATTGGTTTTAGTTGTAATTTATTAGATAATGGTATGGAATTATTAATTATTAGAATTGAAGATAATTTAAAAGAATCATGTGCTGCAATGTTAAAAGATTATTTAAAAAGATATTTTAATCTAAATGGTACAAAAGAAGAATTAGATTTGGAAAAAAAAAATCATAATCCACCAGATCCAAGATATGCAATTGTTATTGATGGTGATGCTTTAAAATTAGCATTAGATGAAGATTTAAGACATTTATTTTTATTATTATGTAAACAATGTAAAAGTGTTTTATGTTGTCGAGTTAGTCCAGCACAAAAAGCATCAGTTGTTGATTTAGTTAAAAATACTTTAAAAGTTGTTACTTTAAGTATTGGAGATGGTGCAAATGATGTTTCAATGATTCAACAAGCACATGTTGGTATTGGTATTGTTGGTGAAGAAGGTAGACAAGCAGCAATGAGTTCTGATTATGCAATTGGACAATTTAGATTTTTAACTCGATTATTATTAGTTCATGGTAGATGGAGTTATAAAAGGTTAGCAGAAATGATTCCAAATTTTTTTTATAAAAATGTTGTTTTTACTTTAACATTATATTGGTATGGTATTTTTTCAAATTTTGATGGATCATATTTATTTGAATATACTTTTGTTATGTTTTTTAATTTAGCTTTTACATCATTACCAGTTATTTTTATGGGATTTTTAGATCAAGATGTTGATGATAAATTATCATTATTAGTACCACAATTATATCAAAGAGGAATTTTAAAATTAGAATGGAATCAAAAGAAATTTTGGAGATATATGATTGAAGGTGGTTATCAATCAGCAATTTCATTTTTTTTCCCATATTTTTGTTGGAGTGTTGGTAAATTTGAATCAACAGATGGATTACCATTAAATCATCGATTTTGGTTTGGATTATGTGCATGTTCAATTAGTGTTATATCATGTAATTTATTTGTATTGAGTAATCAATATAGATGGGATGTTGCATCATTAATTATTTGTGCTATATCATGTTTATTAGTTTATGCATGGACAGGTATTTATTCAGCAGGAACTTTTAGTGGTGAATTATATCATTTAGCACCAGAAATTTTTGGTTCTTGTGTTTATTGGGCAGTTACAGTTTTAGGAATTGTTGCATGTTTATTACCTCATTTAGCTATTAAATCTTATCAAAAGATTTTTAAACCTTTAGATGTTGATATTATTAGAGAAAAATGGTATTTAGGAGAATTTGATCATTATGAAAATCATGATAATTATGATAATAATAATAATAATAATGAAGATGGTAAATGTATGTCACCATCAAGTGATACAACAAGTTTTTCAAAACATTCAAAGAAAAAAGATGAAGATGAAACTGAATTAATTAATTTACCACAATCTAATCAACAACAACAAAATCAAGGTAATGAAGATCGATATTTTGTACCATTAAGAACAGAAAGAAATCATAGTGTTGGAGAAGTTAGTAATAATGATGAATTTTTAGATAATGATAGTTATTATGGTATGAAACCAGTTGATTCTTATGATGTTCCTGCAGTACCTGAATTAAATGAAGAAGATTTTATACAACCACCACCAAGACCACCAAAAGATTATCAAAATAATAATAATAATAACAATAATAATTATAGAAGTAAGAAAAGTTTAGATGAAGTTCGAAGAAGTTTAAGAATGGAACAATTACCACCAAGAGAAAGTTTGGATGGTATTCGAACAAGTATGGATTTAAAAGATATGACTACTGCTGAAGGATTAATGAGATTTCAAAGTAAATAAATTTTTTTTTAAAAAAATATGTAATGAGTAATGAATTATTAAATTTTTTTTTTTTTCTACACAACCACTTTTTTTTTTTTTTTTGTATAATGAAAGTTTTTATTGTAAATACTAATAAATGGTCAGATGATTATGAATATAAAAGTAAGAAAAAAATATTGAATGATAAAAAAATGGATTATTGTTCAAATAAGTTAAAAAATTGGTTATCACCATTATGGAAATTAGATGATAATAATAATAAACCTATAATAGAAAATGGACCAAAATTTAATATATCTCATGATGCTGGTTATGTTGTTATGGTTGTTAATGATGATAATAATTTATCAGTTGGGATTGATATAACAACAATACAACCTAAATGGCAAGATTGGATGGATTTTGCAATAAAACAATGGAAAATGAATTTAAACAATAATAATAAAGATTGTAAAAAATTTGCAATTGAATGGGCCAAATTAGAATCAAATTATAAAAGAATTGGTAATCAATATGATTTAAATTGTCAATATAAAGAAATTTTTATAAAAGAAGGAATAATTTGTATTGTTTGTTGTCAAGTTATAAATAATATTGAAATAATTGATAAAACTAATGATCTTAATATTTTTTAAAGATTTAAATTAGTTATAACTAAAGAATCAATCCATTCTAAAGTTTTTTCAACTTCTAAATTATCATTCATTAATTCTTTAACATCTTCACGTGGAGTACCAATTTGATTATAAGGTATAACATATTCTCCACCATTTAATTGATCATCTAATAAAGCAAATAATTCAGTTGTGGCACCATTTTCAGGTTCTGCTTTAACAAAAGGATTAAATTCCCAAATTTGTTCTGCTTTAGATTGATGTCTTAAAATATCTGTTGAATTAACATAACCAGGATGACAGCTAATACTTTTAATATTTAAATTATGATTTTTATAATAATTATCCCAACCTTTTGCTTGTAAAATTGTTAATAATTTACTATATCCATATCTTTCATATTTATCTAAATCTTTATCAATCTTTGTATTTAATTCAAAATCATAATCTGCATAAATATGAAATGAACAACTAATCCATATAACTCTACCAGGATTTTTTTCACTTGAAGATTCCAATAAAGGATTTAATAAATTTTGTACTAATTGAGGTGAAATAACATTAACTTGAACATGTTTTTCAATACCTTGTTCAGATTTTTTAACTTCACGATTTGAATAAATAGCCCCTGCATTATGTATAATACCATCTAATCGTGTTTCTTTTCTAATTAAAGGTTCTAATGCATGTGATATAGTACTTTGATCATTATAATCCATTAATATTGATTCAACATTATAATCTTTTAATTCTTCTAATTTTTTTTGTAATTTAGATTCAGTTCTACCAGTTAAATAAACTTTAGCGCCCTTGATTGCTAAATATTTTGCTGTTTCAAATCCAATACCACTACTTGCTCCAGTAACTACATATACTTTATCAGATAAATCTCCATAATCTTTTGGTAATTCTGGATTTGTATATAATAAATCATGAAGTAAATGTTTTGATTCTAAAATAGAACGTAAGAAAGGCATGTTTAGTTTAGGAAAAAAAAAGTTGTTGTGAAAATGCAAGAATCTATTAAATAAAAAAAAAAAATTGGTATACGCGAATAAATAAAGCTCTCAACCTCCTTAGAGAACAAAAAATTACAACTTTGGATACATTGAAACTTTCCAAGTATAATATTCTTGTAATCTTGATTTAGCATAATTAGAATAATCAAAATCAATTAAACTAATTTTTGATTGAATAGCTGCCCAAATACCCCAATATAATCCAGGTACACCCCACCAAGTACGGATTTCTCTAATTAAATTATCAATATCATTTTCATTAGTATCAGTTGGTAAATTTGAATAATATTTTGATGCTTGTAAATAATGATAACACCAATATCTTAATGTTGGATTATTAATTTCAGGATTTGGAATTAAATCTAATCTACAATCAAATCCTTGCCATTCCATAAAATGATTTGCTAAATCAAATCCTCTTGGTGCTGGCATAGTATATTCATAATCAATAAATGATACCAAATCACTTGGATTATAATCAGTTGATAATTTATATTCTGGAGTTTCTGATGATGAATTTGATGGTTGATAATTTTTTGGTACAATAATATTCCCACATAATAAATCACAATGTGCAACAACTACTGGTCCAACATTACCAACTTTACTTTTAACCCATTCTAATTCTTTTTTTAATTCTAAATTTGTTTTTGGTAATACATTTTCTGGTACTTCATCTAACCATTTTTCCATTAATTGCCAAATATTTTTACTAAAAGAGTTATTATTATTCATTGTTTTTTCAATTAGATCTTCTTTTAATAAACTATGCCATTGTGCTAATCTATTTGATACTCCTTGCATAACATTTATATCACTCATACTAGTATAATGAATACTTGTACCAGGTACAAATCCATAAATTAATCCATTACCAAATCTAGCGTATAAATCAGGTGCTAAACCTAATTTATTTAATTGACAATGAGTTGAATATTCACGATCTCTATTAATAATAGTATTGGTACCTTGACCATATGCTCGAATTAAAAATTGTATACCATTAACTGATCCTTTTAATAATGTATTGGTAATCCCTCCTTTTAATTCACTTAATTCCGGTTCATCATTAGTTTGAAATACTTGTTTAATAAATTGACTAATGCTGTTATAATCATTAGCTGCTAAATCAAATATATATTGTTGATTATCAATTACCGTCATGATTACCGTTTTATTGTAGACTCTATTTTTTTCTCTCAATGTTTATAAAGAAATGAACAACCAAAGATATTGTATTGCCTCTAAGAATTTATAAAATTATTTTTTTGAGGATCGTTTTAGTTTTTTTTTTGTTGAGTGAATATGAAAATTGAAAAAGATTGAGAAGAAAAAATTGATGACAAGATCGTTTTTTTTTTCTGCTTTTTTTTTTACTCCTGAAAAAAGAGAGATTTAACGGTTACCTAGGAAATAAACCCACTTTTTTCTTTTTTGTGGAAATTTTTTTTTATCGTATCAAGGTAAGGTAAGGTTCAAGCGTTGATAAGGAAATAAAAAGTGTATAAAAATCATCCAATTGGTATCACTAGTAATGTTTAGAATATTTAAGCATTACTAATGATCTCTATAGAAAAATTTTTGTTGTCATTTTTTTATTGAATAGAGAATATTTGAGGGTTTATAAGCCTGTCTATGCTGTGCCTGCCTGCGCAAGGCTGTGTAATCTTTTGGTCGGAGCTTATCGGCGGGACCGGCATGATATTTCTCCCAAATCGTTTTTTTGCCGCTGAGGCACTAGCTAGTACTGCAGGCCCTACAAATTTAATTGTACTAAGCTAGTGCTGAAGTTAAATAGCCAATATCAGATTAAGGGCAGCTTGAATGAGATTTTGTCTTGAATTTTATAGAAGATGCGGCGTTATGTGGCTATAAGGCATAAAGCCTTCGTATAAATTCCAATCCTTGAATTAAAAATAAACTTATGATCGCGACTTTTATTTTTTAACTTCCAACTAGATCTTTTTCAGTTCACTTCCAATTAATTCTGTTACTTCTGGATAGATCCAAGCAATAACAATTACAACGACTTAATTACAAATGTCATTTTTAGCTCTCTGGTTTAACTGTTGATAAGCACTGGAAATCAATTGAACAACTAATTTTTTATGGAATTAAAAAAAATTTGCAGCATTTTTATTATATTATTGCCATATATGTTATGTTACGTTAAATTAGTGGACTCAAAATTGCTGCTATCTAATGGAACCAGAATTCAAAACTGCTCTTCAAGTATCTAGCCTCAATATACTTAAGGATTTGTTTTTATCATAAAAACAATTTAGGAAACCAAAAATTTAGTTTGAATATACAGGTTGTATCTCTGAAACATTGGCATTGCATTTTAAAACAATATATCATGGTAAGCCCGTCCAGCTAAGATAAAGAGGGCTAATTGAAATAAGTTAAAGCAATCACTTACTAATACTAATTTCAAGCTTTGGTTTTAGTAAAATAACTAGAAAAAGCGTTTGAGAATTCTCGAAAAGTGCTGGAGTATATTTGATATCTAGTGGTTCAAAGTATATCGATCAATAGCCGAATGGTATCAGTTTATGTCGATGTAAAAATACTCTAATTGAGAGAAACATTAGTACCAAAAATTGGACTAATTATCGACAGGCCAAATTCGGGATTAGAATCGATGAATTGAATTGATTTAATTTAATTTGATGAAGTGAATTAAATTGTTAAAATTGGACTATGATTGCAACTTAATTGAAGTGATAGTATAGGTTCAAGCTAAAGAAGTTTTTATTCTAGATGGACTAGCTAGTACTAATAAGCTCAACTATTGTATTAAATCTGATCAATTATAAATCAAGTTCTAATCAGATTAATTTTAAAAGGGGTCAATTAATCAATTAATCAAGTTGCGCATGTCAACCAAGGATAGTGTTAATGATTAATCGAAGACTTTGATATGGGTGAATTCGAAGTAAACAAAAAAAAAAAAAAAACACAAACAAGTTCTTTTTTTCAAATTTTATTTACTTGAGGTCTGTGCTTCGTTTTTTGTACAATTTATTCTAATTTTTACAAGGCTTTGAACTACTTTTTTGACGTTAGATAAATATGAAAAATTCTTATAATAGGTTGGAATATCGAATATGCCGTTTATATATAACTATATTTTTCTATATATTAACACAAACGGTTGTTTAAATATTTGTAACTTAAGTTCTGAAATTAAATCATAGTAGTTAATACAAACCAACAAAATTAGATGAGCTCGGGCCTTCATGTTGATAAACCCATGGCTATAGTATACAGGCTCAAATTGATTAAAGAGTTAGGCTTGTAGGATGGTACGGATGGAAAAAGATAAATCGAGCAAAGATTTGTGGTTATTTGGGTATACAGGAATATTGTAGACTGATATCTCTTGATCATGATTGCAATTAACAAAATGTAAAAAAATCTATACAGTTTGTCAGCTACCTTTCTGGTCCTCTACTCTAGGTGAAATTTATTTATAACGCTAAACTGTAGTAACAAAGGTCATTATTAAATCAACTAGTATATAAGGTGTAAGTTTATAATTTGAATAAATTAATTAATCTGAGCTCTCTAGGCTAACGAATCCAACCGCACTTGGTTCTCTATATATGTATACTATCATAGATGTTTTGTTACCATACATGTAGTAGAGCGTCTACTGGTTTTCCATGACGGAATCCTAATATATAGTATTATTTTTTATTCTGTAAAAGAGAGCATCTTCTCTTTATCTTTTTATAAATCAACTAATATACCAATAAGTTATATTAATTTCTTTATTTAGTCTTCAGGTTTTTAACACTAATATATTGCTCTAAGAGTAGGCATCAAGTTTCATTTGAGCCGCATACTCCAAGCTCAAGCTTGACAATTAGAATTTTAAATTTTAAACACTAAAAAAAGTTATTTTTCAATGGCAATTCGGTTCTATAGAAATACAAGCATCTATATACGCTTAATTGTCAAATTAAAATGATTATAGTCACTATATATTTTTTTCAAATTCCTTTCATCTGGTGTTAATAGCTGGGAAAATGCATTAAAATAAACTGTTTTAAATTTGGGGTCCATCGTCCGTCTACACTTGTAATGTCTCTATAGACCATATAATCGTTACAAGGAAATTAAAGGCACCTGATATATAATATTGGATGAACTGAAGACTTAGAGTTCAAACTACAATCAAGCATTTTACATCTCTTGGTGTCAAGACCTAAGAAGAGACACATTGCTAAGAAAACGCCAACTTCCTTCCTTTTTCCCGACCAAATTCGCATAAAAAGCACCCACACCCTTAAAAAATTTAAATTGATATTGATTACTTGTAGTTTTAATTATATTTGCAGCTTTATATATGTATACATGTATATGCTTTTTAAAGCCAAGTAAAATAATTTAAAAGAACCAAATAATCATTCGATTAATGTTACAATATTGATTATATAATACAAGTTCATACTTTACATTTTTATACTTTTTGCAGGCGCTTGAATTCTATGCATAGGTTAACATGGATGATATTTGGGGAACCGATTGTAATTATACCAAGCTAAATGAGGGGTAAAAACCAATTTTATAATTTTTGGCAGCAAGTTAAAATTATTGGTACCCCTGACGTCCAAAAAATTTATTTACTTTAAGTGACGATGACTTATATGTATTAGTTCCACAGTCTTTAAATCCGTATTATACCATGGTACATGGAGTTTTGTTATACAGGTTAAAGTTCTAACTATGTAACCTGGGATGTACATGTAATATATCTGTTAAATTTACAGTGTAAGGAAATCTCAATTAGCTAAATTGTCTTAAGAAAAGTGGCTAGATCGGATATCGATGGCTTTACTTTCAAAATTAAATACTAATTTTTTACCTAACCATAATTCAACCCTATCATTGTAAAATCTTAAATCATAAATTGTTTTATAAAAAAATCTGATGGTAATACATGTATTTGGTATTGATGATGTCGTTGCGCAGTAACGGCTTACTAAGTACTCTAATAAAACATAATAATACTCAATCGGGTATGGGGCATCGATCGAGTATAGCGCCGTACCATCGATATATCATCTACGTAATCACTAAAACATTTGGAAATCTTTTTCAACGATCAAATACTGTTTGATCCATGTATTAAATCATATTGAACCTTAGAATATCTAATTATTACTAAGAAAAACAAAAAGACAATTTAAAGACTTTAGATCCAAATTAATTAATTATGGGCGTTTTTATTGTAAATATATATGATATACACTACTACTACTTTACGAAACATACACTGTATGTGTTCTAGTGTCATGATCCTGCAGAAAATCCACACTTATAACATCCAGGATTGACTACAGTACATGCATGCTTCCAATTAATAATTCACAATAAAAGTTATTAAAACGTTGAAATTTTAGTTTATAACTATAAAACATTAATATTAAGGTCCTGTATGATTGATCATGGACGATATCTCGGATTCCTGAGTGGCTAATCATTAATTAATTAATTAATTATTACCGCGGAGTGACCGAAACTAATAACAACCTTTTTAAATCACATGCGGCATCAAGCTGCTTAGAATTTAAACCCATTACAATAATCTCTAAAAATCTAATTTGAAGCATAGAATAATTAAATAATGATGGATTGATCATAAATGATCCACCGGCTTGTTGTGACGCTCCTTTATTTAATTAGATAAAGAAAGAAAATCAAAACAATGTTACGATTATCATCAAATTGCGCCAATATTGCACTTTTATCTTATCTTATCTAAGATGTATACAATTACAACATTATTTAGTCATAAAATCATTGCTTTCGTCGTATGATCAATTCTTGTAAATATATCTCAAAAAAGAATTGGCTTTATTGTGATAAAAAAAAAAAATAACAAAAGCTTGGAACTTGCTAAAGTGTAACATTTGTAACAAAGAATCATCATTTTTCGCTTTGTGGTGATTTAACAGTACTTGACGATCGACGCGCGCCGTGCGCGCTGCAAAATTATCTTTTTTACTTGTAATGAGATCGATTGATCTGATATTTAAAAAAAGAAAGCCGCATCACCACATTAAAAAAAAATTAAAATTATTCAAACTTTCCATGACAATGGACAACAACAAACCCAGAAAATAAAAAAGCCTACAAATAAAATATCGAATGAGAAAACTTGAAAACAAAAACAAAAAATTTAATGTGGTTAATAAAAAACAATTCATAAATAAAATACATAAATAAAAAATAATAGCTTAAATAAAGAAAAATATAATAATAAAATAAATTATGCAATCCAGAACCATAATCTTTCGATATGATTTCTTGGAACTGGTCTTGGATACATTTGCTCAATTCGGTCACATTCATCCAAACCAGTAGTAACATCAATCTGAGAAATTGGACGTAAAAATCTCCAATTTTTTGTCCAAATTTTATGAATAATATATAATGCAAAAAATAATGGTAATGTAATATAAGAAGCAATAAAATCGGATACATTCCAATTACCTTTAATAAATGCTGGGAAACCATTAGTAATTGTGAACAAAATAACCAAAAATAATGTAATATAAGTACCATATGGTTGCCATGGTGCTTTAAATGGTCTAGTCTTTAAAATGTCATTATAAACTAGTGCTTTTCTAAAACTTAAATAACCAATCATAACTGTTGTCCAGCCAATAAAACCAGCAATTGTTGATAAATTAACAAACCAATTAAAAACAGTAGCTGAAGTAGATGAAACAGTCATGAATGCTAATGCTGATGGAGCTGCAGTAGTAATAACAGCAAATAAAGGAATACCACCTTTAGTACAGTATTTGAAAAATCTTGGTGCTTCACCAATGACTGATAAAGAATATAAAGTTCTGCTACCAGAGTATAAAAATGCATTACCAGCAGAAACAGCTGAAGTCAAAATAAATGCATTAATAACATGATCCAAAACTTTGATCCCAGATCTCATAATAGCAATAACAAATGGAGAAGCAGATGCATCATTACCACCAGCATTTGCTAATAATCTATCATCATCAGAAGAAACAATACAACCAACTAATAAAGTAGAAACAATATAAAAGAAACATAATCGATAAATAAATCGTCTTGATGCTTTTGCAACATTTGCTCTTGGTCTTTCACTTTCTGAACTTGCCAAACTAATTAATTCTGGACTTGTAATAAATGAAAATCCAGATTTAATAATTGCAAACCAAAATCCACTTAATCTACCTGCTGCACTTTCTTCATTTAGTCTAGGAGAATTTTCATCTTGTTGTGGAACATAACTTTTAAATGCATGATGTTTCCAATATCTAAATCCTCTTCTATCATGATCAGGTGCACCACCCAACATTATAACTAAACTGGCAAAGATTAAAATCAAAATTGCAATAATTTTAATACTTGCAAACCAAAATTCAACTTCACCAAAAATCTTAACTAACATAACATTTAATCCAACAACAACTACCAAAAAGACTGCAATCCAAATTGCAGGACTTAAATCTGTCCAATAACCCATACATAATGATGCTGCAACCAATTCACTTGGAACTAAAAATGCATATGCGTACCAATAACACCAACCAGTTGCAAAGCCTAAACTACTATCGGCATAATCTCGTACAAATTGTGTTGGTGAAGTACCTGCTAAAGGTCTCCAACATGCCATTTCGCCCATAATATTAACCATATTCCAAATTACAAAAGACATGATGATATAGGATAGCCAAAAAGAAGCTGGACCGGCTGATGATAGAGATTTATTATACCTCTTTCGTTAATTATAAGCTATTAATTACCGACACCAGCCACTATAGTCGAGGTTTGTATTCTGTATACACGTACAATTGTATGTATACTAAACTTGGGGTACAGCTTGTAGCCTTGATATGTATAATCGATATATTATAACGAATTACATAAATGCGGCTGATAGATCTAACTGGTACCAATTAATTAATATCTTAAATACATATATACTGATAACTATAAATTAATAATATAAATATATTGGTCATCAACACTCGCACACTTATATATCGAACTCGCCAAATGCGGGTCATAAGTAAAGAAATATCTCATGAATTAATTCATATACATGTATATACTGTGAAAGTGTACACGTGCACGCGTACTTGTACACACTGTTACTAGACAATATATCTATTGTATATAAAAATGAAAATGTAAAACCATCTGTAAACTGTGTGTATATATATGAATAGAACTAAGTTTTTATATCAGTAGTGGACACTCAAAAAAAGAAACAAGCAAGTCTCTTACTAATTGTGAATATATATTTACATGGACAATTATTTTGAAATGATAGAACCCCCTATATGATTCGTATAGTACGCCATGTTATCCAGCCGAGAATAAATAAATGAGCATATATAAGCTAGTCAGTCCTGGTATAGTCGTACACGCTGTATAATTGTGCAAGTATTTCACCATTTATTAATAATTATGAGATAGACAAATTAACTTCTGGGACTTAAATATAAATTATATATACTGAATATAACATTAAGGTAATTGAAAAAATGGTAAGAAAATTATTGCTTACAGTTGTATGCTAGGATATCGATATATCGGACTAGCTATTTAATTGTTTTACTTATAATATACAACGACCTAGGAATTATTTTAAGAGCAAAACAATCCTAATATGAACATCAAAATAAACCTTTATAGCCTATTAAAAATATATTATTTTATGATACTATCTAGTATATTTTTTTATCTGATTTAAACTTTACAGTAAGTTGATCTTAAATCGCCTTTATTAATATTAATGGTAGAATTAATGTCATAGGGGTCCATTCCTGGATTGTATGCAGCTAGCTATAGTTTCTCTGGCAGCGGTAAATTCCCTACTTCTAAGACCCTCGCAAAATGCGGCTCAAATATTCCAAAAAAGGTAAAAACATATGTTAATCAATTTATTTAATAAACAATATTTTAAGTAAACAGATCAAACTAGCATTTGAGCGTCTAATAACAGTTATTTTTTTATTCAGTCAACCAATACAGTAAGTAGTGATTTTTTCTATTTTCACTCGATCTTTTTTTAAGACCAACATTTTTATACAAATAAACAAATCAATGTTAGAAACAATAACTGAAAAGCAGTTACAAGAATTGGAGGAGGAAGAGATAGTCGAATGTCAAAAGTATTACTCGGTTCGAAAAGGCCAATTAACTAGAACTACTATATGGGATGTTGCATTTGAAAGAGGTGAAATTCCAACTGGTCCAATTGACTCAAGCTTATTTCACTATGCGTTATATCAACATCATGGAATGGGAATGCCATCAGATCCTGAAGTTTTAAATTATATTGATTCTTTATTATCCTTTTGCAGTTTAGTATTCTTCTCTGAATTTTTTAATGGCAAGAAAACTCAAGAACAATGTAGAATTGAATTTTTATTATTTAAACATTATATTGAAACAAAATTTATTGATTTGCAAGTAGTTTCAAGTACTGATTCTCCAAAGGCATTTTTAATTGTTAATAAAAAACTATGGGATACTACTGTTTTAAAAACCAATGGTATGGATGAACCAGAAAGAGCATCAGTTGCATTAGTTCAAGTTAAAGTTGATAATGAATCAAAAACATATTTAATTGCAAGTCATTATGCACCAGCAGACAATGATTCATCAAAATGTATTCATTATAATCAATTTGGCAAAGTTTTAGCTGGTTACTCCAAAGAATATAATATTGGTTATGATGAAATTATCATTGGGGGTGATACAAATGTTCAGCCAACCGAGGAATTTGATTCAAATCATCGAAAGCCAAATGTTAATGTTACTGAAAGCTTGAATAAGTTTTCAAAATTGGTTTTTAACTTATCAAAATATGTTGGTACGTGCTTGTTAGTTAACGCAGCTGGTTGTGTATTTCCAACAAATAATTTGAGATCTGATCAGTCTGGTAAGAAGTATATCTTGCGAGATGTTAAAACAGAATTTCAACAGTTATTATTATCTGATAAAGTTGGTGGTTTACACGTTTCTAAAACATCTAAAGCATTAGATCAAATCAATGCTACTGGTACTAGTTTTTCAATTAATTCAATTAATATTATTGTTGGTGCTCCTGGTTCACATGTAACACAGTTTGGCAAGTTTGAATTTAAGCCACAGAGTGGTAGTAAAATTCCAATTGGTTTAGTTGATCCAAAAAATGAATATTGTTCTTATTATCATTATAAACCACAAGAAATTTATTTTGAAACTTGTGATAAAGTTTTTATTAATCAAGTTGGTGAGAAACAAAAACCACCATTATTTTTGGGTTGCTGGAAAGATAAAGCAGCTGAGGTTGTTAAAAAGTATGGTGCACAAACTAGTGATGGCTATGAGATTGATGTTGGCATGTTTTGCCATTATTTTTTAATTGAAAATGAGATATTTAGAGGTACTAGTTGGCGAGACAATGTCTTTCATGCTATCGGTGCCGATGGGAGATTTTTTTACGAAAATAAAAAAATTTTCTACAGTGACAAAAAATCATTTCCTTCACAAAAACAAATTAAACAAGTTATTGCACAAAACCCAACATGGAAAGTTCAACAAGTAAAGGATCATTTAAGTACATATGAAGAATCAGCAGGCTGGTCAAAAAATTGGCAAAGTTCTGTTGAAATTGCTATTAAGTTTGATAGATCTTTAATTCAACATGCACATGGTATTTATTCAGTAGAACAAACTCAATTATTAAATGTTAATGAAGCAATACAATCAATTTTGAAACATGATGGTGGGTATGCTAATGAAATTATTGAAAAAGTTAGAATTCAATTCCCAGAACAACAGTTTTTGGATTATATTGTTCATCGATTATTAGAATATAATCAGTTAAAAAAATTAATATCAAATGACAATGGGTTTTTGAAATGGTATGTTATTCAACATGAGGGTACTTTAGCTACAAAAATTTCTTATCATACTAAGAATAAACCAAAATTTCAAGATTTGGTTTACAATATCCAAGATTATTATCCTGATTTACCATTAGATAAAGTCAACCATATGGTCACAAAATGTATTAATAAAACCAGTAGATTTCATGCAGTTAAAGATGTTATTATTGATGTGGGTACATTTATTACTAAAAAAATCAAAGAATTAGTTAAAATACAACCAGAAAGTTTAGTTGAGGAAGTTCAAAAGTTGGACTGTGTTATTTGTTTAAAAAATCAAATTAATGATGAATTCGAATTTAACAAATTAATTGAGAAAATAATTAGATTAGAAGGTAATCGTGTATCAGAAAACAAGATATTGGAACATCCAGAAGAAGGTATTAGTGCAATGGTTGGTGCATATATTGAACAAGGTGAGTTTAATAGTGACCAATTAAGTGATTTAACATTTAAACTTTATGATGATCAGGTTGAAAATAAAAAAGATCTATCCAGTATCATTCATTCTGTTTTAACTGCAAATACAAGATATTATCAAAACGAAAATAATGTTTGGAAATTTTTGGATGATAAAGGTTATCAACTAATTAAGGCTAATATTTTAAAGGAATACAATGAAAAAAAAGATTTTGATCACATGGATAAAGCAATTATTAATTCAATCAAAAATATAACTGGATATCCATATAAAATTGTTAAAAAAGTTTTATTTAGATATGGTCGTTATTTAATTCAACATAATACACAAGTCCCAGGTGGCTATAATAAAGCGATTCATGAAATTTTAGGTGATAAGTTATTATCAGATAATGAAATTTGTTTTAAATTATTAGAGAAATATTTTAATAATGATATGTCAAGATTCGCAAGTGTCAAATCACATGTTTTTGCACCATTATTTACAAGTACTTTATTTGATCAAGATCATGTTGGTAATTTCTTTTTGGCAAAATCAGAAGATGACAAAAAAGTTAAAGAATTAGTTGATTCAAATACTGATAATTTAAGTGCTGAAGAATTGATCGAACAAGCTAAAAAATTAAATATAACTAATCATTTTGCAAAGAAATCGGTTTATAAATGGATTAAAAACAATTTAAGTGTTTTAATTAGAAAAAGTTTTAAATTACCTACTGGTTATACTGACTTCAATTCTTTGGTTAAAGAAGCGTTATCAGATGATAAAATATTATCTCAATCAACAATTGTTAATAATATTTCAACAAAATTTTCAATTGATGATCATGATCAACAAATTTTGAATGTAAAAGTTAGAGAAGCATTGGCAGGCCCTGATTATTCTACTTGTGTTATTAATGGTGTCAAATGTCACCAGTTAGTTTTGCAAGATGAAGTTAAACTAAATCAATTAAAACAAGGGATTAAAGAATATGTCGACAATAATAATTTACCATTATCAGAAATATTACCATTATTACAAAAAAAATACCCAAAAATTCCAGAATCTTTTTTAACCAAGGCTGTTAGATTATATAATAAGAAGAAAAAGGAAAGAGAAGCTTATCCAAGCAATGGTGGTGAAGTTATAGCAAAAATTAAGGAATTTGCTGAATTAACTGGAACTAGTGAACCAAATTTAGATGAAGCAGTCAGTTACTGTATTACTCAATTGGGATTAACAAAAGCTAATATTAATACTGCTATTAGTAATAGTCACAATATTGAATTGATTGAAGGTGGATTTTGTAGAGTTATATCATTCCAATTAGACAAATACTTCCTTGATATTATTAAGGA
The DNA here is from genome assembly GCA_030564325.1 of Blastobotrys capitulatus. NCBI lineage: Eukaryota > Fungi > Ascomycota > Dipodascomycetes > Dipodascales > Trichomonascaceae > Blastobotrys > Blastobotrys capitulatus. Next base: position 107,410 of record JAJLUL010000046.1, read on the forward strand.
AATATTTTCCAAACATTCATCAAATAATGAATTAGAAGAAAATAAAATGGTTAATTCTTATTATTCATATTTTGACACCAAAAAAATATCAATTCAAAGTGTTTCAAGATACATGATTAGAAAATTAAATGATGTTAAAGGATTTGAAAAAGTTGGTACTAAATGGGTTAAAATTTTAACAACTGCTAATGATTTTTATGAATTTGTTATGACTAAACCAATGACAATCGCCCAAATTGTTGAAGAAGCTGGGAATCTTGCAACTAAAAGAGGCAGTGGAGTTAAAATTAATAACAAATCGGTAAAAGATGCCATGGGTAAGTGTATCCAATTCATTAAACATGACTCTTCAACATATGTTTGTATTGATCCAACTTTATTATTATCTATCAAAGCAGTTTTATTGGGTAAATTAAAAGAAGATTCAACTAAATATGATATGACACCAGATAATTTTGCTCAAGAATTTATTGATATTATTATGAACAATGATCAAATTGTTATAAAAAGTTCATCAAGAGGTTATATTTTCAAAGTCATTCGAAGTATTTTTTCAAATTTAAAAAGAACTTACAATACCACAACGAGAAGAAAGCGAGAAAGAGAAGCACAAACCCAACAAGCTATAAATCGACCAAATAATGATGCTGAAGACCATGTTGGTGGTTCTAATAGAAGTAAAAGAATAAAAAAATCACATACTCAAACTACTGCTGCTTCTGAGAGTTCAAAAAAAACATGAAGGAAGTAATATTTTTTTATGTATCTCTATTAATTTTTAATTTTATCTATTTTAGTATTAATCATTTTTTTTTTTTTGTAATTTCCTTCTAGCTTACAACTAACAATCAAATAAAAAGGCTTCATATATCCTTTGTAGCATAATTCAGGGGTGTTGTTTCGAATTGTTAGAAACAATATACAGTGTTGAAAACTAGGATCGGTATCCATATATACATTGTACATGCATATATTCTTTTTTATACCACTAGTACTACTGTAAGTCAGAATCAGTGTAGTAAGAAAATAGCATAAATTCGATAATAAACACTTCTTAGTTATGAATAAAGACAATCCAATCCAATCCAATCCAGAAGAATGTAGATTAGTAATGTGTCCATTAACAGGTCGACTGTACAAGCTTATGTACCTGTATTCATACATATTATACAGTACATGTATACATCATATATACATCATATATATACTGTACAAGTTGTATATATACATATAAAGTATTTATACGATACATAAATCAGACATCAATTGTCAACATTTGGATCCAAAGTCTGTGTAGTCCTTATAAATTACATCATTTTTTATTATTATATTATAACTTGCTCTAACAAAGAATCATCTTAACCTGGATATTGGCTCTGTGAAAACGACACTAATAAAGAGCCGCTACAATACACTAATAGGGCACAAGCTTCTGGTTATCAAGAATCACATACTGCTTGAAGATCATTAATTGTGCGCCGTGCGTGATGCAATTCATGATACCATGTATTTTTATTTTAATATTGAGATCGCGATTGATTTGATCTTAAAAAAAGAAAGCCGCATCATCACGTTAAAGAATTTAATTATAAGCTTTTCAATGAAAATGCTTAGAATCAATTTTAGTTAACAAAACAAAAACCAGAAAATAGAAATCAAAATCTACACTCTCTAATTGAGAAAAACAAATTGAAAACAACAAAAAAAAAACATTAATGTGATTAATAAAAAAAACATTTCATAAATAAAATACATAAATAAAAAAATAATAGCTTAAATAAAGAAAAATATAATAATATAAAATAAATTATGCAATCCAGAACCATAATCTTTCGATATGATTTCTTGGAACTGGTCTTGGATACATTTGTTCAATTCGTTCACATTCATCCAAACCAGTAGTAACATCTAGTTGAGAAATTGGACGTAAAAATCTCCAATTTTTGGTCCAAATTTTATGAATAATATATAATGCAAGAAATAATGGTAATGTAATATAAGATGCAATAAAATCAGATACATTCCAATTACCTTTAATAAATACTGGGAAACCATTAGTAATTGTGAACAAAATAACCAAAAATAATGTAATATAAGTACCATATGGTTGCCATGGTGCTTTAAATGGTCTAGTCTTCAAAATGTCATTATAAATTAATGCTTTTCTAAAACTTAAAAAGCCAATCATAACAGTAATCCAACCAATAAAACCAGCAATTGTTGATAAATTAACAAACCAATTAAAAACAGTAGCTGAAGTAGATGAAACAGTCATGAATGCTAATGCTGATGGAGCTGCAGTAGTAATAACAGCAAATAATGGAATACCACCTTTGGTACAATATTTGAAAAATCTTGGTGCTTCACCAATGACTGATAAAGAATATAAAGTTCTACTACCAGAGTATAAAAATGCATTACCAGCAGAAACAGCAGAAGTTAAAATAAATGCATTAATAAAATGATCCAAAACTTTAATACCAGATCTCATAATACCAATAACAAATGGAGAAGCAGATGCATCATTACCACCAGCATTTGCTAATAATCTATCATCATCAGAAGAAACAATACAACCAACTAATAAAGTAGAAACAATATAAAAGAAACATAATCGATAAATAAATCTTCTTGATGCTTTTGCAACATTTGCTCTTGGTCTTTCACTTTCTGAACTTGCCAAACTAATCAATTCTGGACTTGTAATAAATGAAAAACCAGATTTAATAACTGCATACCAAAATCCACTAAATCTACCTGCTGCACTTTCTTCATGTAATCTAGGAGAATTGTCATCTTGTTGTGGAATATAACTTTTAAATGCATGATGTTTCCAATATCTAAATCCTCTTCTATCATGATCAGGTGCACCACCCAACATAATGATCAATGAAGTGAAAATTAAAATCAAAATTGCAATAATTTTAATACTTGCAAACCAAAATTCAACTTCACCAAAAATCTTAACCAACATAACATTTAATGCAACAACAACAACCAAAAAGACTGCAATCCAAATTGCAGGACTTAAATCTGTCCAATAACCCATACATAATGATGCTGCAACCAATTCACTTGGAACTAAAAATGCATATGCGTACCAATAACACCAACCAGTTGCAAAACCTAAACTACTATCGGCATAATCTCGTACAAATTGTGTTGGTGAAGTACCTGCTAAAGGTCTCCAACATGCCATTTCACCCATAATATTAACCATATTCCAAATAACAAATGACATGATGATATATGACAGCCAAAATGATGCTGGCCCTGTCGCACCTAAAACCGAACTTGAATTAACAAAAAGACCAGTCCCAATACACCCACCAAGTGCAATTAATTGAATATGTCTAGATTTCAATCCTCTATGAACTTCATTTTCTTCTAAAATCTGACCTGATTGAATAGGAAGGTCTGAAACATCTTCGAATGCTCCAACTTTTTCTTTACTCATAATATTTGTGTTTTTTATCTCTTATTATGTTTATGTTGAATAGTTATTATAAAAAAATTTGTTAGTAAAAGTCTAGTTGAATAGTTAAAGTATAAAAATATATAAATAGTTTTGAAAAAATGGAGAAAAAAAAAAGCGATTCTACAGATCTTTATATGTCCATAGTTTTTTTTTTTTTACATTTACTTTTTTTTTTTATTTCCTCTATCTCTCTCTCCCTAACGGCGAAATTTGTGCGCGCGCCGACCGCGTTTCAGCACACCGCCAAAAAAATACCTGGTAATATACACAAAAAGAAAAAGAAACGTGATTTTAAATTTTATGATCTATAAATGTCTTAGTTTAGAAGATCTGCCGCAGATCTTTTTTTCTTATTTATGTCGACCTTAAGATTTTGGTATAAAGGAACAAAAGGAAAAACAAAAAAGCAATGAAGAATAGGCTTTTTTCCTTAAATCCAATTACAAAGCCTAAAGCTAAGCTTTAGTGGGGGATTATTCTTTCCAAAATAACAAAAAAAGGCTTGGTTAAGCTTTTTTTTTTTTTGCAAATTTGTAAAACAAGTTAAAAAAAAAGTTTTTTTTTTTTTTCTCGAAAAAAAGGTGGGGTAGTTTTGAGTAATATTTGAACTCTTTTTTTTTTTTTCTGATATCATCATAATTACATTATAAAAATTTAAGAATTGAGATTTTGTTGAATTATTACTTTGTACAGTTTAATTTGCAAGATATTAATACTTAGAATTATTTGAACCAGAAATAAATTATAAATTTAGACTTGGTTTTTCTGGGGAAGTATTAGGAGTGGTGATAAGTTAATGGATAGTATATCTAGCCAACCAACGTTGAACCTTTTTATAATACAATTATTCTAAAATCTTAAAACTAAAACTCTCAAGGATAATAGATCTTTATAAGTTTTTATATAACGTAAGTATTCGATATATAGTTTAATACACTCTACATCTCGTATATACTGTTCTAATGGTCAAAGTTAGCTTTGGCTGTAGCTATTTTGACTGGTTTATACAATCAACCTTTCAAATAATTGAAGGTATAGACAATTTTTATGTTATTATTTTCAAGGGTCCCCCAGATACACTATCTTTTACTTGAATGTTTTTGAATATCAAACCACGATAACTTCAACACAAAAGGCGGGGAAAATAACCCAATTAAACTAGAAAATAATTAAAGTAGTTGATATTTAGATTCTAATTGGTTAATTGTTTTGACAAATTTATAATTCTTATTTAATTGGTTTGATTTGGTCCAATGTACTAGACTTTTAAAGATATCCTGGAAAAACGGAACATTGTTTATTATGTTATTAAGTGTATCGTGAGGCTGAAAGTAGATATAATCCTTTATAAAAGCACTAATAGACAGTTTAAGCAAGGCTGACAATGGAAAAATATTCAGCGACGAACGGGGTACGATCATCTAACTATTAGCTACTCGGGGCCATCTTCGGCGATGATGCAGATATATAATGAGATGGAAGGTCTCGAGATATTAAAGAAAGAAATAAAAAAAGTAGATCCATCGTTTTTATGATGCTTCAAAAGAGTAGCTTACGCGGCTATAACTTTGCATTTTTAACATTTCATCCCGCATAAATTTCAAAACCCATAATATTGGTTTACAACGGTATTAATACAGTTTGAGATGAGCATTAGATATATGAGATTGACCATCAATTAAAAAACGATAATTAATAAGTTATTATTATTGACAAATAAGATTGATTTTTCTCTCAATTTTACACTTCGGCAAGCTGAATTTTGTTATACACTTTATCCGATATACACACTAGATTCAGCAATACTTTTAATATACCCTCATGACAAATACCAATTATTTTTAGAGATTGATGAATTGAGTTTTGTTGGACAAAATATTATTATTGCAATCTAAAAAGAAACTGATACCAAAGAGACTACACCAAATTTAGTTATATTGTTATTTTTTTTTATATTGCCCAACTTATTAAATTACATGCTTAATTCATCCTTTAACATGTACGAACAAATCCGAAAAACCAGGTTATTTTGAATTTATTAATAAAATGTCGCTAAATCTTGCCAGCATAATTAATGCTGGAACAAGGAGAGAGGCCTTGTGAACACATTTCAAATATGGTAGACACCTGATTGGGTATGTGTGTATCGATTTAGATTTAAGGTATCGTTGATAACTTCTACTTTTTAAAAACCTCAATCTGTAAAATTCTTGGGGGAGGTGACTTTTCTGAAATCTTGAATTGTAGTCAAAAAATATGCTTAAGCGGAGTTAGGGCATCAAATTAATAAAAAAGTTAAGACACTTTCTAAAAATTCATGATTCGGAAAAACAAATTATTTCTGAGTCAAGGTGGGGTCTTAAAACAATGGAGAGAGTCGAGAGAGAGAAAAAAAAAAAGAAAAAAAAAGAAATAAAAATCTCATTTATATTGCAATTATAAATTTATGATTCTATCCATGGTTGATACCCGTCAGTGTATTTTCCAAAAAATTATAGCTCAAGTCTCCATTGAAATTTTTTTTTTATCGCTTTTATCTGATAAGTTATAGGTTTAATATCTGGGTTCCCTAAAAAATCTCAATGGGAGAAATTTATCAGTTATCACTTTATAAGTTGTATATGCTTAGTCTATAGCAGTTAATGTTGGTCGATTTCAAGAACCGTAATGGTACATATATTAATTGTCTAATTATGTCAACTGTGCATGGACATGCCATGGACCCCCTGTGTTACAGTGGAATATCGCTTACCATATAGGTCAATCAAAATATTTTGAAATTTGTCTATCTATCTATAATTATAGTTTAATTTTATAAATATTCTTTTAACTGGTGTGTTATTAAAATCTTCATGGCCACCATAATTATATATTGAATCAGTATTTGAATACATATCGATATGGATAGATACCAAGTACTAGTATGGTATGTATATTGATAAATTCGACCGAGTCTCGGCCAATAAACTGTACATGGTATTATTGAAGGTACCAATATCTGTCATATTGAACTTTGAGTTTGAAAAAACTTTATTTTAAAGGAAATCCAAACTTTAAAGTTTGAAGTTAATAATTACAATTTTGGAACTTAAAAAGCATAAACAATAATACACCCCAATAATGCACTTTAAGAATTTAATTCACTACTTACATTAACATTATTACTAAATAATAAATATGGATTGATAAACAATACCCTGGTCCCCTAATTACTAATTAACAGGAAATATATACCGATTTCAATCAAAATTCAAGTTATTATTGTTTGAACGGCTCTTAACAATAGCAGTCTTATACCGTCATTTTTTTTATTATAATAATAATAATATTGGTACCAGTAGTAAAAATAAAAAAAATTTTTGAAAACGGAAAGATTATCAGCTTTTTTTTCAAGTGCTGGCTGGTTTATTTCCAGGTACTGTGATGATAATTTCTTAGCCAAAAATAAATCTTGCCAGGTTAACCGAGAGCATATGGCTTTGCCCGTGATCTATGATTAATTAATACCGGTAATACTGTGAATAGAAAAGCTTGAAACAAAAAAAAAAGGGCATCATTTTTAGACACCGCGGGGTGATGAGACAACAATAAAAACGGGCTGAACTCAAAAATTAACCAAGATCGAGAAAATACCAAAATTTCACAGCCATTGTAAACTATCATTAATAACGGTCCATCAAAATTCCATGACAGATGAGAGTAATTTTCCAACTACAGTATGTATTGAGAATTGAAAATCTATCATTTTAAGATCAAAATCATGAGCTGTACAAGATGTGATTTTTTTTTCCAGGCAGCTCATCACCATCCTCATCGCTCACTCGTCATGTGATGCCCGAAAAATTTATCCACCTCATCGCATAAAGACTGTTTAAATTTTGTCCGCTTTAGTTAACTTTCCCGCCGCACATTCAAGCCTATCCAACGGCTTATAATTATCCGGGAAAAAAAAGATCATGCTTTTATTTCTATCATCAATATTGCATTGTCAATGAATAGTTGAGAGGCATCCCTATCAATTTAAAAAGATACGATTGTAACGTATAACCCTATGAATTACCTGAGGTTAATTAAAAACCCTTTAACCTGGCCTGAGTTGTAAGTTGAAGTTAAGCATTGTTTTAAACGAAAACCCAAAATCCTATTTATACACTCTAAGTATAAAAATGTAGAAGCCCGAAACCAGTACACTCCTTGCGCTGGTTGTTGTGGAGAGAAGAAAAGAAAAAGTTTCTTAATTAATTCTTTAAGCTTATCTCACTGGTACAAAGTAAAAAAATTTTTCAATGATTCAGTGACAGAATTTTTTTGGTAGTAGAAAAAAAAAAAAATTTAAATTGTCTATGATGCATAGATTCAAGACATTAAAGGCTGGCAACCATGTTTAATAGATTTAATCCGAAAAGATTATTGGTGGATAGCAATTAATCAGGCATATATATCTGATTCATGAGAGTTTTTATCTTCTAAATTTATTGGCAATAATTATTATGGTAGTTATTAAAATAGCTTATCAGTTTATGCATATTAGTAAAGGTTTAACACAGCCAGAAGGTCACTGGCCGTGAACTTTGAATATTACAGCTCTCTGATAATGAAAATAATTAATTCGACCCTATTTGTCAGCAGCAAAAGTATTAGTTATTAGTAGGCCAAACCCTGGAAAAATTTCAGTATTATTATTGCTTGTAATGGTAATCATCATCAAAAGCAAAGGAAAAATTTTCATGATATGCAGGTGCTGTAGGATCAAACTGGTGCCAGCTATAGCTACCAATGGTAGTATAGCACTCAGCAGTTAGTCTACAGCTGGCTTTTAAATAATCCGCTTAGTAAGTAGAAATAATTTTTGAGTATTGACCTTAAAAATCCGGCATCTCTACCTTTGCATTTCCACCTACACCCTACAAGCATAAAAAACTAGCCATCATAAAGATAGTTCATTGTAGCAGTCATGCATGATACGCTGTACACTATAAATATTATATATAAGTAGAATAGTTATGATAAAAAATGATTTTATTGACTCCTGTAATTATAAGGAGCGATATTGTGTTACCATTGGTAATGATTATTTATGATTATATACTTAAATGTTAAATAATGATTATACAATTAATTAAAAATTGATTAAAAATGAATTAAAGTTTTTTTTTTAATAAATTTTAATTATTTCAAACCTTAATTTGTTCTTTCTTTTTGGTGCATTTAGCCAAAAATGGAACCTTTCAAATTGGTACCGGTAAGAATAGCTTAGGATTCCATTAAGTTTGAACCGTTAGATGGAATGTGAAGCTTAATCATTCGCCATCAAATCAGCATTACACGTAATTGATATTAATTATTTAATTGGTTTAAATAATTCATTGTCAATTTTAATTAATTTTGGCCTAAGTTTATCATCTTCAAATTTTTTTTCCTGGTAATAAATTTAAGTGCTGTATCTCTAATGGGTCTAGGAACTTGTGTTTTTCAATTGACAAGTTGTAGGACCTGGACTTAGAGCTTGAGTTTGACTGAGCAATTTTTTATATAATTCTTTCAAATCAACAGTGATTAATATATACAAGTAGTTGAATTTTATAACCACTAGTTTACTTCATATTTTTTGAGCTGGAAACATCATGATTACTGGTTCTATTTCAAAATGAAAATCTGGAAGTAGTCTACATACAGGTATTGGTTACTAAGTCAAAATAAAGTTTTTTACCCCACCATTTGTCTTAGATGTAAAAGAAAAATTTTTCTCAACAGGCCAAACCCGGAACAACTAAATTCTACTTCCAACATTTATAATAAAGAATCAAGATATTTTCTTAAATGGAAACCAGTTACTGTATATCCGGATAGTATAACGATACCAATAACAAAACGCGTTTTAGCCTATGCAAGTGTAATGAATATAAGTTAAAATGATGATTTAATTAAAAGAGTTTATTAAATTAAAATAGGCATAAATATTGGTTTTGATATAATTATATTTGGAATTTATTTCAATCATGATAGAAACCTTTTCCACAAACGAAATTATCGGTTAAATAGATTAGTAAATTATAATACAGCCATTTGAGTTCCATATCTAATTCACCTGATCTCGAGTGACGAATTGTAAGAACTACGCCTGGTATTCGAATGATCTTTTAAAAGTGTTGGTCAGACCGTACCAGTGGTATCCACTGCAGGTTCACGAGATGCTGTTCAAGCAATGTAATGTAATGTGGATATCGATTGTTGCGGATTATTTCAATTGCTTAAAAAGGTACAATTTAGTTTGACTGTAAGTACAACATTATCAAAAAGAAAACCCCTCTGAATTGATTAAAATCCGGATAAAGTTTGATAAACATAGTTCTAAACGTACCCAAAATGGTATACCAGATAGGTAGCTAGACCTGATTCCAGGTACAGCTTAAACTTCAAAAATCAAATTTATGTATCCCATCAATAATAAACTCAGGCTTTCGGAGATACCCTAGCAGGCATCACCAAGTAGCAGCACTTGGGAAAAATCTCAATTCTGAGCTGAATTTTTTAGTTAAGGTGAATCAATTTTGAAAGTTTTTCTATAACTGCAGTGAACCTTTTATCTCAGAAGTTTACTTGTATACACGGTCAATAATTAGTCAATAATTAGGTGATTCACTATTAACTTACATCTTAGGTTTTACCTGGTAGTATTGATATCAATTGGAAAATCTATCCTGGTATTCAGTCAAATTCACTGCACTTGTATTTTCAGGTTAATAAATCGATTAAACACTATGTATTCAAGCTATTACTCATGTGTTAATTTCTCTAAAGTAATATACATGTATGTGTACAGGTATTTGATATTAGTACCCTGATACATAACACATACCCTGATACATAACACAGTTTTCAGAATGAGAGCGAGAGCCCTTCTTAACTTCGGATAATTTGTGATAAATTCAAGGTACACTTAGGTGTCTAATGTCTTATTAATAAAGGAGTTGATTCCGTTTTGCCATCATGATAATCCGTCTAATGCCGCTCAATTATTAAGAAAAACTCCAAAAAAAATTTCTTAAATAAGCTACCAGTAGCTAGCTTGCAGTGAAAGAAAAATTTTTAGTTACCCATTTTTTTCGCCTTTGCCTACCCTCATTTTCATTTTGAATTTCCCCGCGATCTTGAATTGACTTTACAGAGAAAAAAAAATCTTTCAATCTCAAAAAGGGATCAAGACATGCGTTGCACAATTACCTGGTAACAAGGCATCTTACAGCAGTTTGTTTCAAAAATCGGTAAACAATTTTTTATAGCGACGACAACTACAGATTGTATAACTTATACAATGGTAAAGAAGCGGAAATAACCGTTTTGAATTTGGGAAGCTAAACTTTTGATTTTACAGTAATTAGCATAATAGTAATAATAATTCAAAAACCTTTAAATTCTTAATACAATACAATGTAGATATACATTCCTACTTATGAAAGATATCATGGTGAATGGTACAGTAGTAGTATTCATGATATTTGCAATTTTAAATATTGTATAATATTTTCTATCTACTTATTCATAAATATTTTATATCCGTCATTTCATATTAGCGTTGATCATATTTTTTTACGAAGAACTCATTAGGGTCAAATTCAGTTTATGTTCACCCTACTCGATTTTTTAGCGCATGTATAAGTAAAAAATATTACCATGACTCAATTGAGATATTTATATTTATAAAGTCGATAAACCCTATAATGGTCCTTATATAGGATCACTATGGTAGATTTAGGAAGCTGTGCGCCGCATATAAAGTGGCGGTAGAATGCCTCGATAAGGATTATATCATAGATCTTTTGAGATCGGTTACTTTTAGATGTATATACTATTATAATTATTAACAACTCTATACATATAAACGTATAAATGGGTCACATGTAGAATTCTATATGACAGCCTAGGGGCTACTCGCATATTTGTATAAAATATTCCAAGTCATAATATAAGACAGTACAAGTACATACGCAAAATTTATATATCAAAGTATACTATTATAAATCAATATTAGATTTATTGGTCATTAGAGGCTTGGTAGATTCTTAATGAGAAGCTCTAGATTATTAGGTATAACTATTAGAGCACAAATTGATTGGATTTTAGCCACTGTGCGTTATAATATGCACATGATGATCTCACATGAGTTTATGGCTTACTGTAAGTATATAACTGAGGCTGCTACTAACTGATTCAAGTACAACTTGTACTACTACATCATTACACTATAACATTCATTAATAGTATTAATGGGCAGCAGTTATTATTAATAACGAAAATGTATTATAATCAACATTACAATTGATTCCAATAATAATAAGATTAAAGCCAAAGAGAGGTTTAATTCTTATTTATTATAATTAATATTACAGGGCGATCATACAAAAGAATTATTATTACAAATATATAATGATCAACCAATCCACACACATTAATTAATTCTTTAGGTATTTCACTATTGTTATCGAAGGTAGCAACCTTTGTTACTTCAATAATCTACCTGTGTATGGATTATAATTGATTCATTTTAGATATGAATACATCAATGTCATCAACATAAATATTATTTATTGTTATTTATGCTTGGAGGCTACTGTCAGTTATTGTCTTTATTTTTCTATATATAATATTTCACATCATGGAAAACCGCCATTGGCCCATTATCGTTGCACTACATGTCGGTGGGCAGCCAGTATATGGATTGTCAATTACAAACCTAGTTAATAATCAATTCATATAAAATACTACCACTGGTACTATTTAATATTTATAATTATATACATGTACAATGTATATAGGAGCTATTACTTTGCGTGTTTTGTAACCAAATCCAGTGTAAATGTAAAGAGAATCAATTAAACGGCTTTAGTTTTACTTAAGTTTCTTTTTGATATAAAAATAATTACCATAAACCAAGAAGTATTGCATGTAGTTAATTATACGGGTACACAGTTTCTTAATCTAAGGTTTATTATACTTACACTGTATCCATTCTATACGGGACCATGCATTTAATTAATTTCCCGTCAATCAATAATGATCGATGTACATGTACCTGGTATATACCTCAAATTCTAGAACCCCAAGTTACACTTTTCTCTATAGTTTAAGTGTGGATTATGCCAGCCCTGCCTTGCCCAGGGGAGTGGGGTAAGGAACTAATAATAATAAGATTATCCCAAACAGTGATGATCGGTGGTGGTTCCGGGGTTTGAACCTTCACGTATAAATCAAAGATCAAATCCTCTTGTAAAATTTAAACAATTTTTTTTTTTTTTAAATCACCACTAGAAAAATAGCTAATTAATTAAAAAAATGAATCAAGAAGGTAGAAAAGTTACTTCAGGTGGGTTAGTAAGCTCAACTGGATTTTCAGGATCTATTGGTAATACACCATTAGTTCGATTAAATAAATTAAGTGAACAAACTGGATGTGAGATCTTAGCAAAAATGGAATTTACAAATCCTGGTGGTTCAATTAAAGATCGACCAGCTAAATGGATGATTGAAGAAGCAGAAAAAAATGGATTAATTAAACCAGGTGCTACAATTTTAGAAGGTACTGCTGGTAATACAGGTGTTGCATTAGCGCATATCGCAAGAACGAAAGGATATAAATTAATTGTTTATATGCCAGATGTTTTATCAAAATCAAAAATGGATCATTTAAGATTATTAGGAGCTGAGGTTATTCCAGTACCTGTTGTACCATATTCTGATCCAATGTATTTCAATCATCAAGCAAAAAGACATGCAGAAAGTTTAGATAATGCATTTTTTGCAAATCAATTTGATAATTTAGCAAATACTCAAAGTCATTATGATACTACTGGTCCAGAAATTTGGGATCAATTAAATGGTAATATTGATTTTTTCACTTGTGGTGCAGGTACTGGTGGTACATTAAGTGGAGTTTCTAGATTTTTAAAAGAAAAATCAAATAACAAAGTTCAAATTGCTTTAGCAGACCCTCCAGGTTCAGCATTATATTCATATATTAAAACAGGAGAACTCACTCCAACTGGTGAAAAAACTTTTGCTGAAGGTGTGGGACAAAAAGTACCTGGTAATAATTTTAAAAAAGGTGCTGTTAATGTTGATGATGCATTTGATATTACTGATGAAGAAATTTTAGAAATGATTTATAGATTATGGGATGAAGAAGGATTATATGTTGGTACTTCAAGTGGGTTAAATGTTGTTGCCGCTAAAAAATTAGCTGAACAACATGGTCCAGGTAAAACAATTGTCACCGTTTTATGTGATAGAGCTGATAGATATGTTGAAAGAGTTTTCAGTAAATCATGGTTAAAAGATAGAGAATTATGGGATAAATTACCAGAACACTTGCAAGAATATGCTGCATTAGATTAATAGATTAAATTATTATATAAACTATATAGAGCTTTTCCTTTTTTTAAATTAAAACAACTTATTTATTGATAATATCTATATAAATTAGATGAATTAGCTAGTAACATTATATTCAAAAGAGCTAGCTATGATATAAAGTATCCATCTCTTGACTTTTTTCAAATGATATAATGATATAAATGGCGTATTGGTGGCAAAAATTACATTAAAACTCGAACTTGGTGATAGTTAGCGACAAAATTCTAACTTTATAAAAAAATTATCATTGGTATATATTCCTAATAGCTAATTGAGTTACTAACTTCGCCAAAATCAGTCCAAAATCGTGTAAAAACCCGAAAAATGTGCAGTTGAAATGCTCCATTTTATGAACAAAACTATCTTTCAAAGGTTACTTTTTGTAAGCGATTCAAGCGGTCTTAGCTCAGTTGGGAGAGCGTCAGACTGAAGATCTGAAGGTCCTGTGTTCGATCCACAGAGATCGCAATTAGCCAATCAGCTTCAAGTATTCTACGATTCAATGCGAATTGCAGGTACATTTTTTGTCGTATGGTTGGTCATGATTTTTTAGTTCTCATAATCCCAGCTTTCTGTACTTAAAATACAACTTTTTATACTATCAAATAAAACTTTTTTATTGAAATTAATAATTTAAACCCTTTTTGATATGGTTTGTGCATATTTCAACACTTTAATGTCTTGTAAAAAAAAAATGATACAGCTAAAACATTCGATATCATGAAAAAAAAAATTTGATGTTTTAATTTTATTTTAATGTGCGGCTGTGCAGTAAGCGCTATATTTAAAGCAGCTGCCTAGGGGGATTTAGTAGAGGTGTGCGTGCGCTAGCGAGAGAAAAAGTACTGTAGAAGGTGATCGTCTAAGCAGTAAAAGATCCAATGTAGATCTGAAATACCACAGCTACTGTAGTATTAATTTATGATCTAGTGAACAGATATTTACTATAGCCGCATTGTTCCTTATCTGTCTTTATGGTTGTTTATGATACATCATCAAACAAAATAAACAACATTAGTTAGTATCCAATAACTAACGCAAATCTTTTTATTATAAACTATAAACTATCGTTATACTCACCTCAACGTAATACAGCCAAGTACTATTATACATATATAATATTATAAGAGGTATCTGAATATACACCCACTGGATATATAGGTAGACCCGGATTTATTTTATGTTTTATCCATGGATGCACCTGGGGATGAATTAATCTTGAATACCGGCCATGTTTGGCCTTTTAATCATTTATGATTATCATTACAGGATCTCAATTTAAAAGTGGGGTTACCGTTGGTACACATATGTAATTGATATTCAAGTATGTGTAAATGGTTAACATATATATTTAAAATTATCTATTATAATTATAGAGCTCATATCGATATGATACATAAATTATGTATGCAACTACCGGTACCGGATAAATTGAAGGGTACATGCATGTATATCATGGGTTAAGCTAATTATAATGGTTAACTGAGCTCGCTGATTCGCTATTTCGAGGATCCACCAGGCCTTTAAAGAATATATAAATATATACCACACTACTTCATATATAACTATTACTTTGATAATCATACCTAGTCACAAATTATTTAAAATTATCTATAATTATCTTAATCTGATATATACTAGCCTTCAACTCAACAATTTCCAGATATTTAACATGGTCTTAGATCAAAATCAAGTGTATCAATATTTTTTTCTAATCTTTCTTGTCCTTTTCTTCCCCTGAGAATTTTTTTAATTTAATCTAGAAAAGCTTTTCTACCCCCAAGATTTACCAAGATCAAAAAAAAAAAGTTCTTTGTTCGCACAACCTAACCTAACATATTATCTTAGATGGTTTGTACCATGCTCTAAGTCATGCCATGTCATATAATTCAAGTTCCTGCTTTTGCATTGCATTAAACATTCCTTCATATAATATTATATAGATTCCAAAATTTGTAAAAATCACCCTAACAGTTCGATCAATATTATTACCATCTGGATAGTACTACCTGAATATCATATAGAACTTATTAATGCCAGTGTCTATTAACTTAGACTTTTTATAAATCTTAAAATGTGCACTTGTTTCCATTATCTAAAGCTTAAAAATCTTTCAAGATTTCTCCTGAATTTTTTTTTTCCAGTGATTTTTTACGATTTAAAGTTTATTTTTAAAATTCTAAGTTCTTTGTTGAGATTTTTTTTGTTTTTTAGTACTATAGTCATCTGATACCAGGTTATTGGTCCAATGAAAAGTATCAATTCAATAAACCTATAATACTACATATACAAAATACTTATGATATTGAAGCATCATAGATCTTAATTTATGATTTATTTTAATATTCAACAGTAGTAATGGTATATATTATATTCATAATATATTATCATCCCATAAAAAAAAAAAAAAAAATATTCAACCTTAAAACTTAACTATTTCTCCTCAATCTCGCTAGAATATTTCAATAACCTTATGTACTTTAAAGTTATCTTTATAGCATAACGTAATATAGCCATAGCTATAGTTTAAACAGATAAAGCCGTATGATATAACTACACTGTACTTGTTCAGTTCAGCTGATTAAAAACATTACAGGTTTGGTTGAATAAGTACCACACATTCCAATTAAATAAAAATCCAACATTCTCTATTCTCTTGATATCTTTCTATCTTAATAATTAATATTTTTTAAAATATCTCAGAATAAATCTTTCAAGACATTAATATTCAAATAAAAAAGATAGAAGATTCAAGACATCTTAAATTCTTAGCACTATAAACCATTTAATCTTATTATTAAGTATTAGGATAAAAACTATTTATTGAAAAAAAAAAAGTCATACCATGTCTGAAAACAAACCCCACTTAACCAACCATAACAACCTAAATAATGCAGATTTAGAACTTGCAGAACTACCATCATCATCATCAAATTCTACAAATAATTCATCACCAACAGAGTTAGAGAATAGATTAGAATATACATCATCAAATAGCAATGAATACTCTACATTAACTCCAGTTACCATGGAAAATCCCAATATTTTGGACCCTGATACAACCACCACCACCACCACTACTAACGGCAACAACGGCGAGTGTGACCGGTCCTCGTCGTCGCAGCCTCCGCCCAGTATTATTAACGAACAAGAGAAAAAAATTGCGGAGAACACAAAGTGCCAATCATTAAAACATTTAGAACAAAAGCCTAACCAAGACCAAAGTTATCCGCATTTTGAAAATAATAATAATAATAATAGTAATAACAACAATACTGATTCAAATAATAATGCAATAATTTACAAAGAATCCATTTATAAACGAATGAATCGCACTTTTTCATTCAAATCTTTTACTATTACTGAGATTTTACTAACCATGTATATTGTAATAACATTTTTGTTATTTCTAATTAATATTGGATTTATCAATGCAAGTCATGTTAAAGATTTATTAAATGAAGGTGATTATTTAATTAGTCCACCACCACCAACTTCAGATGATCAAACTAATTCATATACACCAAGTGAAGATGATTTTTATGATGAAGAAACTTGGACTTTATATACTAACAAATCAAGAAATAATGTTTATTCTATTCAACCTTATGTTGCAAATGGTTATATTGGTGTTAGATTACCAGTTCAAGGTCAAGGATTTTCGATTGATCAAAATTATACAGATAAAAATGGTTGGTTACCAACTAATGGATGGCCATTAGATAATGAACGATATACAGGTGCATATATTAGTGGATTTTGGACTACACAAAAAAATACAACAAGAACCAATTTTCCAGAATTATTAAAAAGAGGTTATGAAAGTATTATTAGTACAGTACCACAATGGACTGGTTTACAAGTTAAAGATTCATCAGGTGAAATTTTTGAACCAAAACAAGGTAATAAAAATATTGAAAAATATTATCAAGGATTATCAATGAAAAAAGGTTTGGTACATACTAATGTTACATGGAAACCAACAAAAGATAGACAATATCAATTAAATTATACAGTATTAACTCATAGAACTAGACCTAATTTGGGATTGGTTAGATTAGATATTAAATGTAATAAAGATTCAAAAGTTGATTTGAGTGATATTTTGGATGGTGCAGGTTCAATGAGAACAAATCATTTGGATGCTGGTATGGAAATTGGTCCATCAATTTGGTCTGCAGTTCAACCAATTGGTACTAATGTTACTGGTTATGTTTATTCACATTTATGGTTTAGTAATTCAAAACAAGTTGATTTGGAATCAAGAAATGTTAGTACATGGGCTTCAAAAAATATTTCAACAAATTCTCAAATGGTTCATTTAGATTTAAAAAAAGATCAATATGTTTCAATTATTAAATATGTTGGTGTTACTAGTACTGATGCTTATCCACAAGATCCATTTTTTGCAGCAAGAAATGCAACTCATGATGCTATTGAAGATGGTTGGGATAAAGTTTTGTTAGAACATGAAAAAGGATGGGAAGAATTATGGAATGAAGCAGATATTGAAATTCCAAGTGATAAAGAATTACAAATTAGTGCAAGAGCAACAATTTTTCATTTATTATCAAATATTAGAGATGGATCTGAAGGTAAAGGATTTGGTGATAATTCAATTGCAGTTGGTGGATTAAGTTCTGATAGTTATGGTGGTATGATCTTTTGGGATGCTGATATTTGGATGAATCCTGGTTTATCAACATTATTTCCAAAACATGCATCATCAATTAATAATTATAGACAACGATTAAGAGGTCAAGCAATTGAAAATGCAGAATCTTATAATAAATCAGGTGCAGTATATCCATGGACTTCTGCAAGATGGGGTAATTGTACTGGTACTGGTCCATGTATGGATTATCAATATCATTTAAATGTTGATATTGCATTAGCTCATTGGCATTATTATTTACAAACTAATGATACTGAATGGTTAAATAATACAGCATGGCCAATTATGCATGATGCTGCTGAATTTTTTACTGATTATGTTAAATTTAATAAAACTCATAATTGGTATGAAACTCATAATTTAACTGATCCAGATGAATATGCTAATCATATTAATAATGGTGCTTATACTAATGGAGCTATTGAACAATTAATGAAATGGACAATTCGAGCAGCAGAAATTATTAATGTTAAACCAAATAAAAAATGGAAAGATATTAGTACAAAAATGAAAATTCCAGAAAATAAAACTTTAGATTTAACATTAGAATTTGATGGTATGAATGGTACTGCTGCAATTAAACAAGCAGATATTGTAATGTTACAATATCCAATGGAATATCCACAAACAAAATCAAGAGCAATGACCAATTTAAATTATTATGCAGAACGACAATCAGCTGATGGACCAGCAATGACTTATGCAATTTTTGCAATTGATAAAGCAGAATTAAATACTTATGGTTGTTCAAGTTATACATATTTAAATTTTGCAAATCAACCATATTTAAGAAAACCATTTTATCAATTTAGTGAACAATTAAATGATAATCCTTATACTAATGGTGGTACACATCCAGCATTTCCATTTTTAACAGGACATGGTGGTTATTTACAAGTTTATACTCATGGATTAACTGGTTATAGACCAAGAGAAGATGCATTATATTTGGATCCTCATTTACCACCACAAATTTCAAAACCAATTAAAATTAAAGGATTTAAATATCAAGGTGCAGTATTTGATATTACAATTGGACCAAAAGAAACTGAAATTAAAAGAAAGAAGGATAAAAATTATTTATTACATCAAAAAAATCATGTTAAAGTTTCTGATAAAATTATTATTAGAATTGGTGAAAGAAATAAAATGAAAGGTGATCATTCATTAAAACAAGGTGAATCATTAAAAGTACCAACTTATAGATCAGATTTAACATCAACATTAATTCCAAAAAATAAAATGGAATGTAAACCAGTTTATACTGAAAAATCATGGGTTGCTGGTAATTATCCATTTGGTATTAATGATGGTGATAATAGTACTTATTGGCAACCAACTACTAAGAAAAAGACTTCATTAACTGTTGATTTGGGTAAAAAACAATCTTTTAATAAAATTTATTTCTTATGGGGTAATTCTCCACCTAAAAAAGTTTCTGTTGGTGTACCAAAAATTAAAAATAATGATGATTCTAGTATTATTAAAGTTGGTGGATTAACTGATGTACAATGGATGATTCAAAATTATGACATCAAGTTGAGTAGTCCATGGTCTAATAAAACTAATGCAAGTATTATTGCAATGAATAATGGTAATGAAACTTGGATTGATTTGAAGAAAGATGTAAGAGTTGATACTCGATTCTTACAAGTTGCTATTGAAGGTGGTTATGAAAGTGGTGAAGTTGGTGGTAGAGTTGCTGAAATGGCAGTAGTGTAATTATTTTGTGTATTCTTTGTAATAGATTTTATAAATTTTGAGCCGCATATATTATTATATACATATATGCCCAACTTTTTTGTTTAAAATTCAATTTTCCCGCTTTTTTGTTTTTTTCACATGTAGATGGTTTATAATGATAAATAAATTATTATTATTATATACTCTCTATTCATTAACTAATTCCCCACAGACAATATATTTGGATTCAAAATGTGATTTCCATCCTTCTAAACTATTAATTTCTTCTGGAGTTAAATCTTCTAATTCATCAATTTTATCATCTAAACTAACCAACATTTCTTTATCAAATGAATTTTTTGCTAATCCTCTTGATGCATCTCTACCAGCAAAATTTTCATAAGGACCTCCTGGTCCATAAAATTTCTTACCTTGTGTAACATCAAAAACTTTACCTTTAATACCTAAAAAAACTCTTGGATCATCAATACCATTAAATTTTGCTAATGTTTTTGGCGTATAGGTTGTAAATAATACAGGTTCTGTTGATTGTGTTGTAATTTCTGGTTCTTCTTCAATAGCTGTCATAAAGAATCTTCTAATAAATAAAAACGCTGCTAAAATAGCCAAAGCTACGTTAATGGTTGATGTTGATGGCATTATTGAGTCTATGTTGTTGTGGTTGTGATTATGTGAAATAAAGTGGAGTGAGAAAAATATATAGACTATAGCCGAGATAATTGTAAAAAAAAAAGTTGGGGAAAAAAAAAAAAAGGGATCTTACACAACTATTTATACAAAAAAAAAAAAAATAATGCAATTAATCATCCAATACTGAGTCAGCAGCAGCTTTCAACCCAGCAGCTACTCTATTTATTTCAGCTTGTGCTAAATTTTTATCATTATCATAAATGGCATCTCGAACAGATGGGAAAGTATTATAATTGAAATTTTCTTTTTCATCATCATCAGGTCTCCAAACTTGTGGTCCAAATACAACATGTTTATAAAATTCACGATTTGGTAATCCATTTCTATCCAACATTAATTTATTAAACAAAGTACTTTTTGAATTCCAATTCATTCGATGTAATTGTAATAAAGGAGGTTCTCCATCAATTGCAATTTGTCTCCAATCTCTTAACCAAGTTGCAAATTTATTACCACATTGAATAATTCTATTAGCTTGAGATTCTAATTGTCCATAATTTAAATCATTCATTTTTTTAGATTGTGCATATTTCTTTAAATCTTTAATATAATCTTGTAATGAATGACCATATTCATCAACATCAAATTCAATTACTGGTTCATCACTATATTTAACTAATAATCCAGCTGCAAATTCTGTTAATAATTTATGATATTTAAATTCTGGATCACCAAATTTTTTCATCCATTCAAATGAATCAAAACAACTATGTTTTGGAAATTTATTTTCTTTATTTTCAAATCCAATACTAATTGATGGTACACCAATATGACTTGTAAAACTAATTTGATCACCTTTACTATCAATAGTTGGAATTTTCTTATCAGCACCCCATTTAATTGCTAATGATTGATTATTAATTGGTTCATTAATTAAATTCATAACTTCTTGAACTCTAACTGAAGGATGACTACTCATTTTTAATTGATCACCACTAATATTATCCAAATTAATATATACAACAGCTTCTTCTTTTAACCAATCTGCATAATGTTCAACCCATTCAGTTGATCCACCAAAATTTTGTTCAGTACCATCCCAACTAACAAAATAAATACTTCTTAATGGAATCCAACCTTGTTTTCTCTTTAAATTTGCAAAAATTTCTGCTAATTGTAATAAAACTGTTGTACTACTCATTGGTTCAACTGCACCATAACAAAAAGAATCTCTTTGAGCACCAATAATAATAGCTTTTTCTTCTTGTTCAATACCTGCAATTTTACCCATTACATTCCAAATTTTATGTCTTTCTTCATATTTTGCTTCATTTTTTAATCTAATTTTTGGACTTTTCTTTAAATCACCAAATCCATTATTAATATTTTGAATTTTATCCAAGAATTTTTTAGCTTCTTTATAAGATAATGGTATACTTGGAATTTTTGCAATATTTTTAACTTGATTAAATACAAAATGTTGATCTGTTGCCATTGATGACCATCCAGGTGTTAAAATATCTCCTGGATACATTGCAGGAATTGCAACATTAGTTCTTTGTACAGCATTTTCTGGATATCCTTTACCATTTGGCCAACCACTTTTATCATCTTTATCAGTAAACATTACAACTCCTTTAGCACCTTTTTTTTCAGCTAACATAACTTTTAATCCATCATCCCATTTCCCATATTTCATAAATACAATAGAATCTTTAACATTTAAATTTTTATAATCTTTTTCTAATCCATAATTAACATACATTAATGGACCTTTAACATCACCACTTCTACTTAATGCATGGAAAGGTCTTGGAACCTTTTGATGAGGTTTTGGATTCTTATATACAGATTCTTCCCATAATTTTGCTTTTATTGATCCATCTTCTAATTCTAAAATCATTGCATCTTCTTTTTCATTTGGGAAACTAACAAACATTTCCAATTCTTCAAAATCAACAATTCTTAATCCAAATGAATCAAATTCTTGTTTAACATAATTTGCTAATGTTAAATCACCTGCTGTCCCCACCATATGTGTTATGCTACTTAAATATTCTAATTTAGATTTTAAAAATCCAATACTAATTCCTTGTGCTATAAGTTTTCTTATAGAACTATGATTATGAAATTGACCTGGATATACAACATCAGATGTTAAAATGCCTGAACTAACCACAACAAAAATCATAATTGCAACTAGTAATAAATAAATAAGTCTTCTGAACATTAGTGGATTACCAAATCTTGCTAAATATTCATCAATATGCGTATTAAATGTTGTCCATAATCTAGCAACAGGATCTATCAGTATTCTTTGAAATGGTGAAAATAATTTTGAATTTAATGAATTTGCAATTCTTGATGATATTACTGCTGCTCTTGTTGTTATTGAAGGATGATGTGGTTGATTATTATTATTTATTGGATCTTCAACTTCCATAGGTTCTATTACTACCATATCACTATCTTGACTATTCCTTGATTCATTATTTATAAGTCGTTCTTGTTCTTCATTTTCTCGTTGTTGTTCTTGATGATATTGTTGTTGTTCTCTTAATACTCTTGCCCCTTCTCCATATCTTGTTGCTTCTTCTCTTTCTGTTGCACGACCTGAAAAGGTTATAGCTGGATAAGGCCTATTTGCATCGTCATATGTTGGAGGATCATCTGTAGGAATATTTCCTGACATTATTATTTACTAAAAAATTATAAACTAAAAAAGTTTTAATGAAGATTAGAAATGAAATGAAACTTGACAGAGAAAAAAAAAAAACGTTGTGGAATTTTAAAACTAAAAAATGTCGGTGTGTAATTATTTGGATGTTCCGATAACATAATAATAAGTAAGGGGAAAATTTCAACATTAGAACTTACTTCTAGGCATTGAATAAGGCGCAGCGTAATAATTATCAAATTTCATTTATTAATAGTAATAATGGTTTGATTAATAGTTTTTTTATATTTTAAAATAGATGAGTTTTGAAACTTTTAAATTAATATAAACAGCACTAGTGAAAGATCAAGCATGAGCAACTAGTATGCCGCACATGATAACCGGATTTCCGACTTGAGTGCATTTGACACGCTTTTTTTTTTTTCAAAATTTGGGACATATATAGTTCATTCATTTTTCGACATCATCAAAAAAAAAAAAAAAAAAAAAAATCA
>JAJLUL010000047.1:0-17416 GCA_030564325.1 Blastobotrys capitulatus
AAAAAAAAAAAAAAAAAAAAAGAACTAAAAAAAATGAGGGGGGTTTGGAAAGTATTTATATGTTTACCTTTAAATTAAATTCCCAACGCAAATTTCGCTAAAACAAGGGGGTTTCAATCAAAACTCCCAATCAAATCATGCCAAAAAAGGCTGGGTGGCGTGTTTAATCAAGCCTACTGTAAACAAAGAACTCATTTGCGGCTTTAATATAGGCTTGAGTGAATCGCGCACGCACATACTGTACAAATACATCATCTTTACCTATATTTAAGATCTCATCATCAAATCTATTATAGTTTTAAAAATTAAAATTAAGCTATTTAATTAAAGTGATACTTGGTGTAGCACAAAAATGTTATTAAGACAAAAAAAAAACCCACAAAATTCAAATACAAATCGATATTATTATCTTAAGCTGCTAAATCCTTTAGTGGTTTCAGTGAATCTGAGTTAACGGTATACCTTATACATGGCGAACGTATCGGATAAATACGTTATTAAAGGTGTATATCAAACCTAAACAGACTGTAAACTTTTGTAAGTACAGTACAGTACTGTACTGATCATTTGTTGTTGAGCCAGCCATACTAAGTGGTATCAAGGATTCTATATCATAATTTTAATAATTCAGATGATCTAAAAAAGTATGCTAGTTAATCTGCATTTGTGTATACGAAAGTGGAATAGCTCTATACGATTATGATGACCGACTTTTCAACTGAGTAACGATTACATCTAATACTAGCTATAGAATGCTAGTAATAAAAAAATCTACTGCAATGCCTAGTTCAGTTGTATTTTACTAAACTTATGTTATGTTAGGAATTGGAATTGGGATATGATATCTTTCCTTTTTTTATTTCTGTGTGCGGCTGTTACAACTGTGCTCAAAATGATGCGGCTCAAAAGAAAAAAGATATTCATTGATTTGAATAATAACCTCTATAATATTCATTATCTTATATACCAAACCCAAACCAAATACTCTGATTTATGAAATAATACTTAATACTCAAATGAAATCTAAGTATATACCAGCTTCAAAAGCTAACGCTTTTTTTTATCTGCTTATAATTCTTAACCAGCTAGTTTATATTTGATTTATAAGCGTGCGCAACCCTTATGCTACACTACTTTCAAGCGTACAAAAAAAAAAAATTAAAACCACTGCTTAAAGAAAATTTTTCAAAAAAATCCAATAAGCTGCCGACATTAACTTCTAGTACAATTGTACAAATCTCCATCAATTTTTTTTTTTTTGCCTGTAATAAACTTTATTCATCTTAGTCATTAGATCATATAATACTTTTTAAAAATATAAAAAAAGAGAAAGAAACTAAATGACAATAACATTTGATGGTACCAAACTGGTAAAATTTTTATATCAATTTGAAAAAGCAACATCACATTTATCAGGAGAAAAAAAATGTCAAGAATTTTTATCAAGATGTACACCAGAACAAAAATTAGTTTTATCAAATTGTAGAGGTTTGATTAATAAAAGTTGGCCAATTTTTAGACAAGATTTATACTTATTATATGATTTTAGTGATATAATATCAATACCAGAATTAAATATATGGGAAGAATGTACATTATCAAATTATTTAAAAATTGCAAAAAATTTTAGACTTCATGATGATGTTGTTAATAGTTCAATAAGTATTTATGAATATACTTGTAAAATGGCAACTATTGGATCATTATGTTGTACATCAAAAAAAATTAATGCATGGCAAGCTTTAATAATTTTTTTATATGGTATTGAAGAAGATTATTATAGATTTTGTTTTACAAAAACTTTAGGTTTAAGTATAATATTTCAATTTAATAGTGATAATGATAAGGGACAATTTTTAGAATCATTTAAATCAATTGCAAAAAATTTAGATAAAGGTAGAGTTGATAGAAATTTTTTAAGATCAACTGTTGAATCAGTGGTTACAAGTCCAAATTCAAGTTCAGAGTTTATTAAAATAACAAAAAGTTTAATTGTTACAAAAAATAAATCAAATCATGATCCATCAAAATTAATAAGATTAGCATTAAAAGCTTGTGAAAAAGAAGGTTATTTTAATAAAATCGCATATGCATTATATTTTGCACCAAAACATTCATTAGAAAGATATTTTCATTATATACAAAAAAATATATTTCATGCAGATGAAAAAGATATTGAAGAAATGTTAAATTTTTATGGAAATTGGAAATCACCACAAAATACCAAAAAATGTACTGTTGAGGTTTATGAAAGATTGAAAAATTCTGGATCAAACCCTCAATTAATTCAATTAATTGATAATTATTTAAAGAATCCTCATGATAGATTTGAATTAAAAAGATTATTATTTGGATTAACATCATTAATATCTGGTTTACCTAATACTAAAGTTACTGAAGCTATTACTGCAGTTTTAAGTCATCAACCAGAATTTGTTATTGAAGAAGCAGTAGAAGAATTAAATAAAGAAACTGATTCAAAACGAAATCCTAATGGTAATAATACAACTAATAATAATAATACTAAGTTGGAGAAAAAAGGTAATCCTTTTAAACCATATGAATGTTTTAGTAGCATGTTTGAGGTCGTTGAACGATATGTTTGGCCAATTGAAGTTGAACAAGGATTTCATAAGTTGAAATTATCTGAAGGATTATTTGAAGATGAAAATGATAAATGTTCATTTTGTTTATCTTATGATCATAATATCAATTCTTGTGATATTTTACAAAAATTCAAATCATTACCTGGGTTTTATTATCAAGATGAAAAATCGAATAATATTTCTATTAAAGGTTTAGCTATTAATAAAATGAATTTGCATTCTGAACAATTTAGAATATTCTGTAGAGAATATTTTGATGCAAGAAATTTTGGGAAGAAATAAAAAATAAAAAAAATTACTTCCGATCACTAAATTTTTTTTTTTTTTTTTTTTTCCATTAACATTATTTATAGACGAAAATATTATCAATGATTAGAACAGCATTAAGACGAAATTTTAGAACTTTACCACGACTATTAGTAGTTACACCTAGATTTCAAACACCTAGATTATTCACAACAACTGCATTACGATTAAATCAATCACAAAAAGATAAAGAAGGGTGGCAAAAGATTGGTCAAATTGAACCAGAAAAAAAACCAAGATATTCTTTAACTTTTACTTGTAAAAAATGTACAACAAGAAGTAGTCATGAAATTTCAAAACAAGCATATCATAATGGTACTGTTTTAATTCAATGTCCTGGTTGTAAAAATCGACATTTAATTGCAGATCATTTGAAAATTTTCTCAGATCAAAGAGTTACTTTAGAAGATATTTTAAAATCAAAAGGTCAAGAATTAACAAAAGGTAATATTAGTTCACAAGATTTGGATGAATTTACTGATTTAGAATGGGAAGAAATTCCAAAAGCAATTGCTGATAAAATGAATAAGGATTAATTCTTTATTTTGTATATAGACATTTATTTATTGTATATTAAATTATTTGAAAAACTTTTTAATTATTAATTTTTTTTTCTAGACTTTTTGTTAGTTATTATTCATTGTAATGAATCTTTTCAAAAATAAAATCAATTAGAATGAAAAAAGTTTCAGCTCTTTTCTCCAATTTATGATCATTATTAATCACCCGGCACTTCCTATATAAAATTAATATGGATTAATTCATCATTTTCATTCTTTATTGAAATATTTGAAAGATTCTTGTGGTATTTAAAAAAAAAAAACTTACTTTCTTGGTTGAAAAAAGTGATAAAGAAAAAGTTGAAAAAATTTTCGGGATCAAGCACAGCTTTTATAGTTTTTTTTTTGACGAAAAATTTTTTTTTCACCACCAGAAAATAAATTTCTTCAATCGGTGTTCCGCAGACCACCACCAGAGTGAGAAAAAGTTTCAAAAGTTCATTTATAGGGTGTGGTATACTGGTTACCATCGTAACAAACAAACTATTCATTACATAAATATTGAGGAAATTTTTTTTAATGAAATTTTCAAAGACTGGTGAAATTAATAATGCTCATCAAGGTGCTATTCATGCTATAAAATGGAACAATCGTGGTGATTATATGTTAAGTGGAGGTCAAGATAGAATAATTACATTATGGAATTGTATAACAGGATCACCAATTTGTCAATATAAAAATCATGCATATGAAGTATTAGATATCGCAATTGGTAAAGGTAACGATACAAAATTTGTTAGTGTTGGAGGTGATAAGACTGTTTATATGTGGGATGTTACAACAGGTAATATTTTACAAAGGTTTAATGGTCATAATTCAAGAATCAATAGTGCATCATTTAATAATGATAGTTCAATATTAGCAACTGGATCTTTTGATACAACAGTTAGATTATGGGATTGTAGAAGTGGGCAAAAAACTCCATTACAAACATTAAATGAAGCTACTGATAGTATAAGTAGTGTTGATATTAATGATACAATTATATCATCTGGATCAGTTGATGGGAAATTAAGAAGATATGATGTTAGGAATTTCAAATTATTTACAGATGATATAAATTCAAATGGTATAACAAAAGTTAAACATTATAATGGATTAGACTATGTTTCAACTTTGAATAATAAAATCCAGTCAATTGATTTAGATGGTAATATTCAAAAAGAGTTCACTGGTCATAAAAATAATCAATTATTAGTTGGATTTACTATTTTTAATGATATTATAGTATCAGGATCAGAAGATAAAAATTTATATGCATGGGATATTAATTCAAAGGAACAAGTAAAAATACCAACTAATACTCAAAATTATGCTATAGATTCTAGTTCTTCAAATTTTGCATGTTCATCAAATAATTCAATATCATTATATTCACTTGATTATTAAAACTTAGTTAGATTATGGTTCCTCAATGTAGTACTTGTAGGCGCAATAGTACTAAAAAAAAAAAAAGACGCGTGTCACGCAATTTTAATTTAATTCCCAAATAAAAGTTCTCAGCTTAAAATTTATATTGTAAAAAAAACGCGAAAAAATTGTTACCATTCTTTTTCTTTTTTTTTCATCACAACCTTTAAATAATACATAACAATAGTACTACAATGAGTATGTTACAAATTGATAACAAAGACAAACAACTAACAATAAAAAAAATTTAGGTTACGAAAATAGTGGAGGATTTCAAAATTCACAAGGATTTGGTGGTTCACAACAAGTTGAACGTAAAGATAATACAATTAGACCAGTTACAATCAAACAAGTTTTAGAAGCAACAGAACCAACACCAGATGATGATACACATATTGACAATACACCTATAAGTAGAATTTTAATGGTTGCATGTATTCGGAATGTTCAAGAGAGTGCAGCTAATGCATTGGTTTTAAGAATTGAAGATGGTACAGGATCATTAGAAGTTAAAAGATGGGATGAAACAAAAAATAAAGATGATGATGATGACGATGATGATAAAATGAGTGATGATAATGATGATGAAGATAAAATTAAATTTGAAAAAAATCAATATGTCAGAATTATTGGTTCAACAAGAGTTTTTAATGGTAGAAGATCTATTAATGCAAATTCAATTCAACATGTTACAGATTTTAATGAAGTATTATATCATCAAGCAAAAGCTTTAGCAGTTCATTTACAATTAACAAGATCACCTCAAAATAATAATGGAAATACTTCTAATAATAATAATAAAGATGATAGTTTGTTTGTTGATGGTGGCGCTGCTAATAATTTACAAGCAAAAATTACTAAAGTATTAAAAGAAGGTAGTCAAGATACTGGTACTCATGTTGAACAATTAGCAAGAGAATTAAATGAAACTACTGGTAATATTATGAGAGAATTAGAAGATATGGAAGCAACTGGTTTGGTTTATCAAGCGGAAGAAAATCATTATTTGGCTATTTAAATTTCTTTTTTTATCATTTCTATAATATATAAAAATTGTATTTATCATTATATCTATTTAAAATAAAACTTTCCATAAATCATTATCAGATACTAATTCACCACCATCTTTTGATGTAGTAATCATTGTACCAACTTGTTTAGTTAATTCATGAGTAGTTAATTCTTCAATTTGATGTTCTGTTGGTTTTGAAGTATGCATATAATTAATTCTTCTCTTTGTTGCTAATTGTAAAATATTTTCTTCAACAGAATCTTGAACAACAAATGACCAAACTTTTGTTTCATAATTTTGTCCAATTCTATGAACTCTTGAAATTGCTTGTAATTCTAAAGCAGTATTAACTAATGGTTCAACTAAAAAAACATGATGTGCATTAACTAATGTTAATCCAGATGATTGTGATTTTGCATGTAATAAAAAACAACAATAACTTGGATCTTTTTTAAAATTAGTTACATCATCATCTTTCATTGTAGCAAATTTTATTTTGTTTCTTGTTAATGCATTTTCAATTCTTTCCAACAT
Source organism: Blastobotrys capitulatus (assembly GCA_030564325.1). Taxonomy (NCBI): domain Eukaryota; kingdom Fungi; phylum Ascomycota; class Dipodascomycetes; order Dipodascales; family Trichomonascaceae; genus Blastobotrys; species Blastobotrys capitulatus. Next base: position 6,429 of record JAJLUL010000047.1, read on the forward strand.
ATCTTGCCATTGTGAAAAAATAATTACTTGAGTTGTTGGATCATGTTCTCTTAACCAATATATTTGTCTAATTATAAAATCAATTTTTGTACCAAAACTTGAAGTACATTCTGTATTGATATTTGAAATTTTATTAATAGTTTTTTCATCCAAAATTTCATAAAATGAATTCTTTTCAAGTTTTTTGGAGTTTGGTGATGATGATGATAATGCTGATGAAAATGATGATTCTGTTGGATCGTTAATTGCCTTATTTTGCTCAGGTTTATAATAATAATATAATTCAATTCTTTTTAAAGTTGTTTTACAAGTTGGACAACATTTTTTAATTCTCATCCATTCTAAAATACATTTTTCACAAAATTCATGACCACATGGTAACCAAACACCATTCTTAAAATCATCTTGACAAATTGTACATAATTTATTTCTTTCTTCTTTGTTTTTAATTGAATTTAAATATCTTAATCGACTATTTTGTTGTGCTATAGTTTTTTGTAATATCATTTCATTATCCAATCTAGTCTTATAATTACCAGAATAATTAACCAATTCAACAACATTATCACTAATCTCTTGTAAATGTCTATAATATTCAATTTTTTGATTAAAAATGGTTCTAAACATTAAAATTTCTTTTGCTAATTCTTTCAAATCATCTTGTTGTTGTTTAACTAAATTTTGAAATTTAGATTCAATACTTTTGGCAATTTCTTGTTCTAATTTTTCTCTTGGTGTTAAATTAGTTTTATTGTTTGCAATAAATTTTAACTTTTTCAATGTATTTAATAATGATAAATGTAAACTTTCATTATCAATTGGTATAATTTTTTCTCTAATTTTATCTAATTTTTTATGTTCATCAGTTTTATCATCATTTAAAATACTTGATTTTGAAAAACTTGGATCTGAAACACCATTAATTGCTATTGATCTATCATTTAAAACTTGTTGTAAAACTTCTAAATAAATAAATGCATATTCTTGACTATCCAAACTTTTATTATATTCTTCACCATCTGGATCTGCATTTTGATCAACTAGTTTTGTACTTAGATATTTAATTAATAATTCTCTCCAATCATCTATAATTTCCATTTGAACATTTAAAGCTTCACCAACCATATTAAATCTTTCAACTAATTTGCCAGTTTCTAATCCAGATCGAACTGAATGATCTAATGTTGCATCTTCAACTACAACAAAATTTTGTAAATTAGCTAATGATTTCAAATTATCTATTGAATTTTGAACTTTACTCATTGGTTCTTGTAATAAATCTCTTCTTAATTTTTCTGCTTTATCATAATATTCTTGTTCCTTCTTTTGATATTTTAATTCTTCTTCAGTTAATATTCGATCTTTAACGTCTTCTTTTTTTTCTTCGTCTTCTTCTTTTTTTTGCTCTCCTTCATCATCTTTTTTATTATACAATTGATAATAAGCACTAGCAATAAAAAAATAACATCTATGTGTTAATTCTAACCATGATTTTTTTAATTTACTTTTATCAATTTTTTCATTTTTATCCTCTTCATCAACAACTTTTTCATTATTTTCATCCAAAAATTTTAAAACTCTTTCAATTTCTTGTAAACAATTTAACCATATTTTTAAAGATTCTGATGGTAAATTTTCATTTTCTTTTAATTGTCCTCTTTCAATTTTTGATACTATTAATGATCGTTCTGATGTTAATAATTCTGATCTTGCAATATTCATCATTTCTTCCAAAACTTCTTCCATAGTTCCTTGTTTTTTACCAACTTTTAATCCATGTGATCCAACTGTTGCATGACAACATATTTGTCTTAATCTATTTAACCAATATTCTAATGTAGATGTTGTTGGGAAATATTCTTGTGGTCCAACATATTTACCAGTTTCATCTAACATACAAGCATCCAAAAATCTTTTATAAATATATTGATAACCATCTCTTTCAATTTCATTAAATTTTAATGGTACTAAAACTCTTGTTTGTTTAGGTATAAAAACATCATTTTCAACCATTGCATTAGTATGTCTAATACCAATTTTTTTAAAAATATTATCAAAATCTGTTGGATTATGAACTAATTTATCCCATGCTTCTTTACTACTTGCATAAGGTTCAAATCTTAAAAAATTCATAATACCTCTTAAATCATCCATTTGTTTAGTAACTGGTGTACCAGTAACCCCCCATGCATGTACTCTAGGTATTAATCTTGCAACTTTTGCTGCAGCACTAACACCAGAACCAACCATTTGAACTTCATCTAAAATAACTCTCCAAAATTCTAATTGAACTAATGGGGATTGAATAGCTTCAACATCTCGTTGGTGTAAAACATGTCTTCTAACTCTTTGAGGTGGATTATAAAATGCACTATGAACTTCTCTTGTAATTACTCTATAATCTGTAATAACAATATCATGTTGTGATATTATATCTGCTAAAATATCTCCTCTATCTTCAGGTTTTTTCCCATAATATGTCATTACTGATAAATTGGGTGCATGTTTATAAACTTCTTCTTCCCATTGCTTTGAAATTGATTTTGGACTAATAATTAAGGTGGTTTTGACTTTTTTAATATATCTATTTAAAGTATTATCATATAATTTCAATGATTCTTCATTATCTTCTTGTTTGAATTTAAATCTTGGGTTTAATGTAATGGTTGCTAATGCTTCAACAGTTTTCCCAAGTCCCATTTCTTCTGCTAATAATAATCTTGCACCATCATTATTGACTAAATCTTTTTTGTATGATATACAACCAGAATATGGATTAATCCACAAATCATTTTGCCATTCTTTCCAATCTGGTTGATTATTTAATGATAAATCTTCTTGTTGTAACAACCATCTAACTGTTCGACATTGATATTTTAATAATTTACAATTTAATTCTGGAATTTCTAATGGACTATCATCAACACCATGATCTTTAATTAATGAATTATATAAATCATTTGATTTGACTGCTTTATTACTCTCTTTTGGTTTAATATATTCCATCAGCTGCCTGATCCCCTTATTTTCTAATAATAAAACATTAGGTAATGGTGCAATTTTATACCAGAATTCATAAAATATAAATCCTTCTATATAATAATAATGATCATTATTATCATGAATTTTTAAATTTAATGATGGTTTATTTATCCAATACCAATCTTTAACTGAGTTATTTTTTTTAATAACAGTATTTAAATCATTAATAATTCTTAATTCTTTTAGAATATTATTATAATCATTTAAAATTTCTAATCTCATCATTTCATTATCATTTCTTCTTTTTCTTTTCAAATTGTTTAATAAATAAATGTTAAATTCTATTGGATTATCCGTTTGATGTATATCTATTGCTAATGTTATATCTTTTGGTATAATATTTGGGAGATTTCTATCATTCTTTGGATAATTAATACCAATATCTAATGAGCGTTTAAAAATTTGAACAAAATCTGATTCATTTCTTTCAGTTGGTTTGAAAGGTTGAAAATCAAAACAATTTGAAAGTAAAGCTGTATCTAAAAATGATATATGTGGTCGATTTAGTTTGAACTCAGGATCCGAATCCATTTTTATTCTATTCTATTGTCTTTGTTGATTTAGGTGGACCTGATAAAGTTGTAATGATAAAGATTAAAAATCAAAAAAAATGTCATGGTTGAAAAAATATGATATATACCAGGTAAGTAGTTGAGGATTCAAGGCAAGATAATCTCATGTAATTGTAAAGGTATCGGCACAAGTCGGTGGCGTTCAGTTTGTTTAAGCTGTGAAATATCTTTGTAGCTTTTTTTACCTATGCTATCAATTAATATTGATCTAAATTATTAATTATAAATCACTGATAAACTATTTACAATAAGGTTATAGTATATAGGTAATATTATTGCGGTTGGTTTCCAGCACTCAAAAAAGTTATACAATGGAACATTTTAATCCTTTGAAATTCTTTGAAACTAGTATAATTTCTCCTGACAGCAACGTTGAACCACATTTCATCTAAAACCATGCATCTTAAAACGTTATATTACAAACTAAAGTTGTAGTTGATCTGTGTATAAATTTGTTGATATCAGTCTGCTTCAAATCTAGTAGGCCATTTTTTTAATTTCAGACTGGTAAATTAAAATGCAGCTTCAGGCTAATTGTGGGGAAGCATTTCGATGGTACTAGCTGCACCCATTTATGCAATGCTAATAATATTAATTTCTCGAGACGAGATTTGAAAATCATTTTGGTAGATAATGTTGACTAAAATTGAATAATTTGAACTTAACATGTACTATTTATTAATTACTGAGTATGAATTATTATACCCTTAACATCAACCATAGTATGATTTGTTTGAAGATATTCTATTATACCCTTCAAATATTATTAGAAAAGTGATACCGAGATTGTATATGTTATTACAACAATTTATCCGACTAATAACCCTTTTGAACAACCATTACTATGTATACCTGTATACTTCTAGATATTATTTAAATGGATAAACATTTGCAAATATTCTTAAATAGATACCTACTTCTTAGGAATTCTTAAGGCTGTATCACCTTCAATATATCTATAGCCAATTGAAATCTAATACCAAGTAACATTAAGTTAAACACGAATCAATTGCAATATTTTTAAGGGTTCAAGGAGGTCTAAATTCGATTCGTGAAATACAATGATTTAAAGTTTCAACTACTTATATGCACGATTTCTCGTATAATACGAAATTTGACATTTTTTGCATTTATGAAACTATCAAGTTTAATAAATACAAATTCTATTAAATCCTTAAACTCTTTTATATTTAAGTATTGCTAACAAAAATAAAATAGCCCAATTGACAATTAATTTTTCACTTTAAAGTGTCATTAAAAACATCATGGATATTGTTACATTTATATCAATTTTTTTTTTATTATTTCCGAGCCCCGAACTTATTTAGCCTCTACAGACTACTAAGTATAATTTAATTCAACCTATTCTATTCTATTTATACCCAACCAAGCTAAGCCATAATTTTTTTTTAAAAAAAACACGTTCACAATTGTCTTTAATAAATAAATAATAAGATGACCATTACATCTTTATGATTTGTCGTTCAGTTCGTTTAACTATTTTCGGAAATCGGAAACGTTTATTCTCCGATCCCAGTATAGCAACAAGATTTTAAAACCGCTTGAATTACTAATAAGCTTATACCTATTTGTTATATACGGCATAACCGCGTTTCTCTCTTTGGTACAATGTATAAATACAAAATTTCACCCACCATTTTTTTAAAATTAATTTTTCACTCTCTCTTCCCCCTTTTTTTTTTTTAATATATTACTCTCAAACTCCACGATTGAGTAAATATTTTTAAGAACCAACAAAAAAAAAAATGAGTTCTTCAGCAGAAAAAGAAAAAATTGAAGCTAAAAAAAAGACTCAATTCGATCCAACTAAAGTTAATGGACCAATTGAATATGAATTTGGTGGTCCATTAGGTAATTTATCCATGATGATTGGATTTCCATTATTAATGTGGTATATGTGGGCATGTTTTTATTATAATGACAGTCAATTGATTAAACCAGAAGATAATGAAACTATTAAAGAATTTGTTTTAAGATTATATGGTTATTGTTATGAAAATGCTTATCCAACAAAATTTGCATGGAAAATTGAATGGGGATTTTTATTTTTTCAATTATTTAATTATTGTGTTTGGCCAGGTGTTACTACTAATGGGTTATTTGTTCCTCATTTAGGTAAATCATTACCATATTATTGTAATGCTTATTGGTCAATTTATGTTACAACAATTGTTGCATTTTTATTAGATTATACTAATACATTTAAATTGGCTAATATTATTGATCATTTTGGTGAAATTATGTCAGTTGCTATTATTAGTGGATTTTTATTTTCATTTTTCACTTATTTTAGAGCATTTATTGATGGTTCAGCTGTTAGATTAAGTGGTAATCATATTTATGATTTTTTCATGGGTGCACCATTATATCCAAGATTTGGTATGATTGATTTAAAAATGTTTTTTGAAGTTAGATTACCATGGTTTACATTATATTTCTTATCAATGGCAGCTGCATTAAAACAATATAATGAATATGGTTATATTTCAAAAGAAGTTTTATTTGGTTGGTATGGTACTTTTTTATATGCAAATTCATGTGCTAAAGGTGAAAATTTAATTGTTTCATCTTGGGATATGTTTTATGAAAAATTTGGATTTTTATTAATTTTTTGGAATATTGCTGGTGTTCCATTTACTTATTGTTATAATACTTTATATTTAGCAACTCATGATCCATCAGAATATAATTTATCAACAAATTATTTTATTTTCTTATGTGTTTTAATTACTTTTGCTCATTATATTTTTGATATTGGTAATGGTCAAAGAAATATTTTTAGACAAAAGAAACAAGGTGTATTTGTTAGAAGAAAAGCATTCCCACAATGGCCATGGACTGAATTGGAAAATCCAACTTTTATTAAATGTAAAAATGGTTCTACTTTATTAACTGATGGGTTATTTAAATATGCAAGAAAAGGTGCTTATACTGGTGATTTTGTTCAAAACTTATGTTGGGCATTAGTTACTGGTTGGAATTCACCATTACCATATTTCTATCCAACTTTCTTTTTTGTTATGATTTTACACCGTGCTTGGAGAGATAATGAAAAATGTAAACAAAAATATGGTGAAGATTGGGATGAATATTGTAAACAATGTCCATGGATTTTTATTCCATATGTTTTTTAAAGAAAAAAGAATATTATTTAATTAGTAATAAGAATAATAAATTAATAATAATAGATTATATACAAAAAAAAACATACTAACCTTGTCTTTGACGTTTCTTTGTACGTTCCCAAACACTTGAAGGTTTACCTTTTCTTTTAATTGATCTTTCTAAATGTGAAGATTTATTTTGATTAAAACCCCATTCTTCACCAAAAAAATTTTTACCATAAGCATCTCTTTGACGTTGACGAGCTGCTTTCTTTTCTTCTTTTTTAGAATTTAAATTAATTCTAGTAAAATTTTCTTCTTCATAATTTCGAATTTCTTCTTGTTTCTTTCTATCTTTTTCAGTTCTTTCACCACCTCTACCTTGATCCATAATAGTACTACCAATAGATGGTTCTGCAATAGGTGCTTGTGATGAATGTCGTAAATATTCTTCCATTGTAGCATTTCGTTGTTGTTTAGCTGCTTTTCTATCTTCATCTTTATCAAATGGTGTAACAGCAGCAATTTTTGGTGCTTGATATTTAGCTGCTTTTTTATCAGTTGGATCTGTACCAGTTGTATTTCTTGATTTATCATTTGGATCTTTAGTATTAGTTAATGCTTGTGGATTTGGTCTATAATTTAATGCATCATCATCACTATCACTATCACTATCTTCATCATCATCTTCTTCACCTTTATTTTTCTTAATATTTGGTTTTTGTTCAGCTTCTTGTTTTGCTTTGAAATTAGCTCGTAAAACTTTTTCAATTTGATATGACATTTTTGCTTCTAAACCTTTAACACCTTTCTCTAGACCTACTCTTTGTGTGATTGTACCTTTAACAGCATTATCTCTAATTTCATCAATATTTTCTGTACTTCTTGCAACTTGTGTAGCTGCAACTAATGTAAGATTATGAAGATATGATAACATTGCATGGTTTTTATATGCTAATAATGAAATACCATTTGAAGAATTTTCTAATGATTCTTTTGGAATAGATTTATTTAATTCTAAATTATTTGCTAATGTATCAGCAGTTTTAATAATGGTCTCTAAATGTTTATCCATTTTGTTGTGATGTATGTGTATTGGTATATGATTAGGATGAAAAAAAAAATTTAAGTGAAAAAAAAAAAAAAAATGTCTTAATGTTGAAAAAATTTCATGCATAAAAAATAGTAAAAAAAATTTTAATTTAGTAGTTAGATTTATTTAAGCTATTCTAAAGATAATAGATAATCGGAGTTCCGATGTATTGAATCTTTTTTTTTTTTGGAGTGAAAAAAATAAATAGACTATAAGATCGTAATAAATAAATAATAAAAGATGCATTTGGATTTTTAATCAACATATGCATCTTTTGAAGATCAGTAAATGAGCGAATGCGAAATAAATATAAGTAGTTTTGGTTATTCTGATGGTCAAACTTGAAAACTTCACTAGCTATTAAAATTGTTGTTGTTGTTATTATTATAATCAATTTTACCAACTGATAAACTTTCCATTAAATTACAGGCATTATTCATACTATCTTGATGTACTTTATCTTCTTTTAATTGCTCTTGTGTATAAAAATCTTGTTTCAATAGTTCTAATTCTGGTTGTGTGCCAATTGTAACTCTTCTTGGCCTATTATAAACCATATTAATATTCTGACTAACTTGATTCATAACTATTTAGATTGGTTCTGTTGTAATGCTAGTTAGTAAAATTGTATTAGGAAATAATGTCGATTTTTTAACTACTCTGGGATTTTGAAGTGGAAAAGGAAAAAAAATGTGGGAATTTGTGCTCTTATAAAGGTTGAGAAAACAAGTCAGGGGAAACGCTAAGCCAGTTGGCTAGATTATATATATGACATTCGATCTTAGTTTCAGATAGACAGCTGAAAAATAAAAGAATAAAATAAATTTGTAATAGAGAATTTTCTTTTAGAACTTATAATAATTTAATATTCCCAGAGAAATTATGTTCATATTATCGATTATAACTCTCGATCTAAATTGTTTGAAGATCTTTTCCCACTAAGGGCGTTCTATAGCATTTTAAGAATGAAATAGACTATACCAATAAATTTAGATATTTTTAATATTTGTAACCCTTAAAATCAAGAAATTCATAACTATTTTTAATCCATTATATGTAACTACGTTCGTTTCGTAAAGTTGTTTTGAAACCAACCAACTTTATGACATAGAATACCCAGTAATAAATATTCTGTTGGAAATGTACAACAAAACCACTGTACTGTTAGAATTTCTATTTTCTATTTGAATGCGATATGGATATCATGCATACTGTCATCGGAAAGCGCACGAGGTATTACTTAGATTTTCATACTTAGAATATTTATTCTAATAATAATATATACAGTATGTATAATTATCTTGAAATTGCTTTTTAACCCCTGTTTGTTTTCATACAGATTCTCTGACAAATTAAAAACACAAAATTAAATCTTTAAAACATGATAACATGGCTGAACGGTGTAACAAAAAACTAAGCTTGAATTAATAATATATGCATTCATTTGGTCCCTAAGCTGAAAAACTTAGAAATACTTGATTTGTGAAAGACTATCATGATAAACTGTCTAAATATATGATACTCGAAAAAAACCCCAGACAGTCAATTAAATCACCTAGACAATGCGGCTTAATCCAAATAAGTAGACCGGATCGGAGGTGTGAAATTTTTTTTTTCACAGCTTATTATATTCAAGCTTTATTAAAAGATAAAAAAAAATAATCTCCTGCACGTGTGGCGCGCCATCATCGTTTTTGAAAAAAAAAAAAATTTTTTTTTATTATCATCTACCCTTTAACATTAACATTTTTTGTTCAAATCCTTTGCATTATACTTTAATATATATTTTCAGAGAGAATACTAACCAAACAAAAACAACACATACAGATAACAATATATAATGCCTCAAAACGAATATATTGAACAACATATTAAACAGCATGGTCGAAGACTCGATCATGAAGAGCGAAAAAGAAAAAAGGAAGCTCGAGAAGGACATCGAATTGCTAAAGATGCTCAAAATTTAAGAGGTCATCGAGCTAAGATGTTCATGAAGAAGAGATATCAAGAAAAGGTTGAAATGAAGAAGAAAATCAAACAACATGAAGAATCTAAAGTTAAAGGACCAGCTAAACCAAAAGAAAATCCAGATGAAGCATTACCTGCATATTTATTGGATCGTCAACAACCAAATTCTGCAAAAGCTTTATCTACTTCTATTAAACAAAAACGATTAGAAAAAGCTGATAAATTTTCAGTTCCATTACCAAAAGTTAGAGGTATGTCTGAAGAAGAAATGTTTAAAGTTGTTAAAAGTGGTAAAAGTAAAAGTAAGAGTTGGAAACGAATGATTACAAAACATACTTTTGTTGGTGAAGGGTTTACAAGAAGACCTGTTAAAATGGAAAGAATTATTAGACCATCTGCATTACGAGAAAAGAAAGCAAATGTTACACATCCAGAATTAGGTGTTACAGTTAATTTACCAATTTTATCAGTTAAAAAGAATCCACAAAATCCAATGTATACTCAACTTGGTGTTTTGACAAAAGGTACTGTTATTGAAGTTAATGTTAGTGAATTAGGTTTAGTTACTGCTGGTGGTAAAGTTGTTTGGGGTAAATATGCTCAAGTTACTAATAATCCAGAAACTGATGGTACTGTTAATGCAGTTTTATTGACTTAATTTTATTATTATTATTATTATTTAATTTTTTTTTTATTTACTTTTAGACTAAAGATATTTAATGAAACACTTTTTTTTTATCATGAACTATTAATGTAGATTCTTCAGATACTGAATAGAACTTTGTTGATTCTTTTAAGGTAGCTATGATTGATCAATATAAATAGACGAAATTTCTGTGCGGCTCAAATTTTACTGCTTGAAATAATTAATAAAGCTTAAGTAATTAAAGGTGTACAAGAAATTCCCAATTGTATTAGATACAGTATATTAATACCTGCTACTTGAACAAACAACTGTCTATTGGGACGAATAGTTAATAGATTTTTGATACAAAAAAAATTCATTACAAGTACATTTTTTAATAAAAAAACAATACTATAAAATGATTAGTTTCAAAACATAATACTAATAACTCTCATATTCAAACCAGCCAAAAAAAATCTATAATGATTATTTCAAGACAAGATTCCGAAAATAAAAAAAAAGGTTTAAGCCGAGTGTGGTTTTGTCTAAAAAATGATTTAATC